>CM061041.1:2455770-2615151 GCA_030762985.1 Adelphocoris suturalis
TTGCCGTCTCATTAGGGTTCATCAGCCTCGTGACCCGATTCGAGTTCAAGGCTATTCCACAACTGCCATTGATCACATCTTTGCTAAATCAGAAATATTGGGGCAGACACCTGCAATAATTAGAAATAATATCGCAGAGCATTACTCCACTGCACTTATATTTTCTTCACCAAAAACTGCGAATAATATTCATAGCGGAAAAGAGTGAATCAAGATGTAGCGTGAAACGTCGAAATCGGTCAATTAAGAAAAGGTAAACGTCTGCCAAGTTTAGTGGGCAGTATAGCTTCCTCACACATTATAAAATGGACGTATGGAATTAGTTAAAGAACAAAGTACAAGTCGAAATAATTGATAAGTCGACGTTATAATAAATTAACGTTTGCGCACGCGCACAAACTACTATTTATGTGACGGCAATGATAGTTACAGGGGACCATCTAGAAGCTATCCCGCACAACCTGAAAATTTCGTCAAAATCGTTTCATTAACAAGTTGAGTGCCATGTGTATCTGTGAGATACACACCATTAACTGTCCCAGCGTGCCAGGTGTATCTGGGTGATACACGATCCTGGTTCGCTTCAATAGCTCGTGTATCTCCCAGATTCACACTTGAGGCGATTCTCTCTTCTTCTTTGACCTTGAGAAACCCTTCGGAAAGGTGGAACAGTGTCGGCCACAACAAATTGGCCGAGACACTTTCGACCTAGAATCTTATAATTATTTTCATAAAAAGTGATACAATAAAAAAGTGGTTACCTACATAAAAATCGCTGAGTCTTTGTCAATCTCCAGCTAACTCATCTGAGTGAAGATTTAATGTGATAACTCTGTGATAATTTTTATTGAAAATACCTGTGGGGAAATCATCAAAAAGTTCGAATAGGGGTGTATCAGAGGGTCCCTACAAACTCATCAAACGGAAACTCATCAAAAACGTGAGGTCGAGGCTTTTTTAGGAGTTTTTCCTTTGGGTGGGACACTGGTCAAAACTGAATGGAAGGGAAAGTCATCAAAAAGAATTTCAAATAGAAATTGGATATAAATTTGGAGGATGAAAAGTAGTTGACAATTATTTTTGATGACTTTCCTGTCCCCTGTGGAAACTGGTCAAACGCTCCTAAGGGGAAACTCATCGAAAGGAAAGTCATCAAACCAAACCTTTGGAAGGCTTCACCGTGTGCCAGACCCAACCTTTATAAGGTTTTTGGCCAGGTAGTTATTCATGGTGGCGATGAGCAGTAACAATGGCAGGTTGTTGACCCAAAGTAGACCAATATCCGTCTGCTACTACCACCATTTTTGACGAGTTTCCCGTCAGCTCCTTTTCGATGAGTTTCCTCCAAGGTAGTTTTTGAGGAGTGTTTCGACAGTGTTGGATTCTAGTCGAAAAAAAATTATGCTGATTCATAACTGAATTAAACGAATAAATTAAGCTTTCTTTAGCACAAATCAGATGAAAGAAGAAAAAAAAAAAAAAACACCATAAATATGAATAAATAAAATTGTAAAAAAAAAAATAAATAAATAAAAAAAAATAAATAAATGAATCAATAAATTTATTGGATTCCATTTTTTGATGAGTCGCTCGTTCATGAAGATATGACGAGTTTCCACACAACGTGGAAAACTGATCAAAATTCGACTTTTACAAGCAATTTGCAACAAAAAGTGCCTCCTGGAGTTTTTTTAGAGGTTTCGTTTTCGAGTTATTGACGATTCAAGAATTTTTTCGTGTTTTCGACCTTATCTCTTCAAAAAAAAAATTGGCAATTCAAAGAACATTTTGGATTTTTAGATTTTTTCACAAGCATATTAATGAAATTCAAGTACGTTTTTCAGCATAATTATGAGAAAAACTAAATTCGCTAAATCTGAACTTGGTATTAGAACCTCTTGAAACTCATACGGTGGATACATCTTTCGTACAAGTACGCAACCACGAGAGACATTTTATGTCTTTGCACCCCCTTTCCCCTTCCTATAAAACCCCGTATTGTACTTTTGTTTGTGGAAATTTATTGCAAAAACACCTTTAAAAAAAAAAAAAAAAATTTATTCAAATAAATTTCAAATTACAATTTTGTTTTACTCATTCCATAATTACATCATTATTATCATCAGAATTTGTAACGCTGAGTAATGGCCGATGATGAGAAAAGTACGATTTGTAGGCTAGAGTTTATTATGGAAAAAACTGGATTCTAGAGCCACTCAGCTGATCTGGGATCGGTCAGTTGAGTTCAGAAGTCCCTCAAGGGCCCACATACCAAATCTCAGAATCGTGGGATCATTAGGGAAAAAAGTGGATTCTAGATCCACTCAGCTGATCTGGGATCGATCAGTTGTGTTCAGCAGTCCCTCAAGGGCCCACATACCAAATCTCAGAATCGTGGGATCATTAGGGAAAAAACTGGATTCTAAACCCACTCAGCTGATCTGGGATCGGTCAGTTGTGTTCAGAAGTCCCTCAAGGGCCCACATACCAAATCTCAGAATTGTGGGATCATTAAAGAAAAAACTGGATTCTAGAGCCACTCAGCTGATCTGGGATCGGTCAGTTGTGTTCAGAAGTCCCTCAAGGGGCCACATAGCAAATCTCAGAATCGTATGATCATTAGGGAAAAAACTGGATTCTAGAGCCACTCAGCTGATCTGGGATCGGTCAGTTGTGTTCAGAAGTCCCTCAAGGGGCTACATACCAAATCTCAGAATCGTGGGATCATTAGGGAAAAAACTGGATTCTAGAGCCACTCAGCTGATCTGGGATCGGTCAGTTGTGTTCAGAAGTCCCTCAAGGGCCCACATACCAAATCGTGGGATCATTAGGGAAAAAACTGGATTCTAGAGCCACTCAGCTGATCTGGGATCGGTCAGTTGTGTTCAGAAGTCCCTCAAGGGCCCACATACCAAATCTCAGAATCGTGGGATCATTAGGGAAAAAACTGGATTCTAAACCCACTCAGCTGATCTGGGATCGGTCAGTTGTGTTCAGAAGTCCCTCAAGGGCCCACATACCAAATCTCAGAATTGTGGGATCATTAGTGAAAAAACTGGATTCTAGAGCCACTCAGCTGATCTGGGATCGGTCAGTTGTGTTCAGAAGTCCCTCAAGGGCCCACATACCAAATCTCAGAATCGTATGATCATTAGGGAAAAAACTGGATTCTAGAGCCACTCAGCTGATCTGGGATCGGTCAGTTGTGTTCAGAAGTCCTTCAAGGGCCCACATACCAAATCTCAGAATCGTGGGATCATTAGGGAAAAAAGTGGTATCTAGATCCACTCAGCTGATCGGGATCGGTCAGTTGTGTTCAGAAGTCCCTCAAGGGCCCACATACCAAATCTCAGAATCGTGGGATCATTAGGGAAAAAAGTGGATTCTAAACCCACTCAGCTGATCTGGGATCGGTCAGTTGTGTTCAGAAGTCCCTCAAGGACCCACATACCAAATCTCAGAATTGTGGGATCATTAAAGAAAAAACTGGATTCTAGAGCCACTCAGCTGATCTGGGATCGGTCGGTTGTGTTCAGAAGTCCCTCAAGGGGCTACATACCAAATCTCAGAATCGTATGATCATTAGGGAAAAAACTGGATTCTAGAGCCACTCAGCTGATCTGGGATCGGTCAGTTGTGTTCAGAAGTCCCTCAAGGGGCTACATACCAAATCTCAGAATCGTGGGATCATTAGGGAAAAAACTGGATTCTAGAGCCACTCAACTGATCTGGGATCGGTCAGTTGTGTTCAGAAGTCCCTCAAGGGCCCACATACCAAATCTCAGAATCGTGGGATCATTAGGGAAAAAAGTGGATTCTAGATCCACTCAGCTGATCGGGATCGATCAGTTGTGTTCAGCAGTCCCTCAAGGGCCCACATACCAAATCTCAGAATCGTGGGATCATTAGGGAAAAAACTGGATTCTAAACCCACTCAGCTGATCTGGGATCGGTCAGTTGTGTTCAGAAGTCCCTCAAGGGCCCACATACCAAATCTCAGAATTGTGGGATCATTAAAGAAAAAACTGGATTCTAGAGCCACTCAGCTGATCTGGGATCGGTCAGTTGTGTTCAGAAGTCCCTCAAGGGGCTACATACCAAATCTCAGAATCGTATAATCATTAGGGAAAAAACTGGATTCTAGAGCCACTCAGCTGATCTGGGATCGGTCAGTTGTGTTCAGCAGTCCCTCAAGGGCCCACATACCAAATCTCAGAACCGTGGGATCATTAGGGAAAAAACTGGATTCTAAACCCACTCAGCTGATCTGGGATCGGTCAGTTGTGTTCAGAAGTCCCTCAAGAGCTCACATACCAAATCTCAGAAACGTGGGATCATTAAAGAAAAAACTGGATTCTAGAGCCTCTCAGCTGATCTGGGATCGGTCAGTTGTGTTCAGAAGTCCCTCAAGGGGCTACATACCAAATCTCAGAATCGTATAATCATTAGGGAAAAAACTGGATTCTAGAGCCACTCAGCTGATCTGGGATCGTTCAGTTGTGTTCAGAAGTCTCTCAAGGGCCCACATACCAAATCTCAGAATCGTGGGATCATTAGGGAAAAAACTGGATTCTAGATCCACTCAGCTGATCTGGGATCGGTCAGTTGTGTTCAGAAGTCCCTCAAGGGCCCACATACCAAATCTCAGAATCGTGGGATCATTAGGGAAAAAACTGGATTCTAAACCCACTCAGCTGATCGGGATCGATCAGTTGTGTTCAGCAGTCCCTCAAGGGCCCACATACCAAATCTCAGAATCGTGGGATCATTAGGGAAAAAACTGGATTCTAAACCCACTCAGCTGATCTGGGATCGGTCAGTTGTGTTCAGAAGTCCCTCAAGGGCCCACATACCAAATCTCAGAATTGTGGGATCATTAAAGAAAAAACTGGATTCTAGAGCCACTCAGCTGATCTGGGATCGGTCAGTTGTGTTCAGAAGTCCCTCAAGGGGCCACATAGCAAATCTCAGAATCGTATGATCATTAGGGAAAAAACTGGATTCTAGAGCCACTCAGCTGATCTGGGATCGGTCAGTTGTGTTCAGAAGTCCCTCAAGGGGCTACATACCAAATCTCAGAATCGTGGGATCATTAGGGAATCTCCGCGTGACGCTCTCCGCGTGACGCTCCCCGCGTGACGCTTTTTCATTTATGTGCCATAGTAAAGACATAAAATGTCAAAAATGGGGTTCTAAGAGTTTTTTTATGAGTTTCCTAGTTACCGTATCATTGATACACAATTTTCTGTTCCACCACTTGAAGTCCCAAATCGTCGCTCAGAGGCCGAGAGGTGTATCACACGCGGTTTTTTCTATGAAAATAGGTGAAATACCACTAAATAACTCTTTTACCATCAAAAGCAAGGTCTTCTGAAGCGAAAAAAATTAAAAAGCACGCTTGGCATCTAAAGACTTTTTTTTAGTTTAGAGCGGACAGCTGTGGCACTCAACTTGTTAAACACGGAGTTTTACCTGTACCAATCAATATTTATTAGTTTCGCGCATGCGCAATGGTCATTACTCCACCAATTACGATATAATTTATAGGGCATTTTTCTAGGTACCTATTTAGTTTGAATGAAATCGGACCAACAGATGAGAAAAATCAAAGTTATGAGAAATTCCCGTTTCGCGCGAGCGCACAGGCTACTGTTGATTCGACGGCTTTAAAATTGACCGTCTAGGAGCCAACCCGCACAATCCGTAAGAATTTCATCAAAATCGTTCCATTGGACTTGGAGTTTTGCCCGTGTCCAGCAATATTAGTTTTGCGCATGAACGATAGTCATTGCTCCACCAATCGCGATATAATTTATAGAGCATTCTTATGGAATGAATACCCAACTACCTACTGTGTTTGAACGAATTCGAGCCATCGGATGATGAGAAATCGACGTTATAAGAATTCACGTTGCGCATGCGTACAGGCTACTAGGTATTGATGCAGCGGCATTGAAAATTATAAGGGATCGTCTAGGAGCAATCCCGCATAACCCTAGAAAATTTCATCGAAATCGAACTAAAACTTGGCATAGTTTTGGGCGTGACAAGGATTTACCACAGACAGACATCACCAAACCAAAATTGATCAGCAAGCTCTGAAACGCAAAACGCAAGTGGAAATTTTGATTTTGGAGGACAATATTTTTTCCACTTCTTTCACGAACACAAAGCATCCCTACCTTCAGTAGTGAGGAAGCAAAAATGTCCAGTCATGCAGCATGACCCCATGAGCGAATTTTTGAAGAAATCTTCGATTATTTCGATTTTTGACTGATTTTTCAACTTTGAAATTTTTGAAAACTTGATACATATTCTTATAGGAAATTTTACGCTGATTCCGAATATACCACATGTTAGTATGCTGAAAAATTATTTCGTACAACAAATCGCAAAAAAACAGGCTATTTTGAAATTGTTGACTACATTTTTGAAAATTTCAACCCGAAGATGTAATCCGATCATGCTGGCCTGAACTTTCGTTTTGTGTCCTTAACATTTGTTTGAAGTTTCTAGCACAATTCTACGGACAGTTATCGTCTGGAATGACACATACATATATACATACATAAAAAAATGCGATAAACTTCAGAATATGATTCAGAATAGCCTAAAACGGATTTCTGCAAAAAATTTTGTCAAAAAAAACGTTGCCGTTGGGGGTGTCTAGCCGCCAGTGGTTTGTGTTCATGATGGTACATTTATTGTAAAATGAAATCTGGGGGACACCCCCAGACCCCCGGATTGTTAATGTTAGGATCAAGGATCAAACCAATGAAACACAGAATGTGTATTTCGGGGATTCCCCGGAGGGCTGGTGGCATTCTGGTAAGTTCGGCCGAAGTTCATTCCGCGTTCTTGGAATCCAGCGCCTTGGATCGTAGCAAAGAGCTTATAATAGGATAGAGAGCATGTAAAATGTAAATGTTTTGTGCGAATTGTATTCAGTTGAATTGAAGGTAAAACTCAAAACATTGCATTTCACCTCGAGGAGTAAGTTTATTGAACTTGGACAAACTAACTGGTTTTAAGACTCGAACTATTAAATCACAAGAGGCTGAATGAATTTTTCAATAGTGGATGGATTTCAACAATACAATAGCAGCAATTCAGCAATATAGGTAGGTAAATTTTTGTGTTTCTGAACTAGAACGGGTTACATTACCCTACTTAATCACAATAGGTACATTTAAAGTATCACAACATCAGTCCGATTGGAAAATTATTATTAATAGAAGTAGTGATTTTTTCTTCTTCAATCGAGATCTTTAAACAAGAAAACACCCACTTCCTGATGAATTAGTCAAATAATCATGAAGATTACAAGCAATCCAACTAACGTCTTTATATTAACTGTCAATGAAATGGGAGCAGTACGTACCGGTCTTTCTTACCTACCGGCTTATTTAAAATATTTATAATAACATTATAATAATGCTTGCCACTATGTATTATGTTATATATTTTCATTTATACACACGCTCGCGCGAATGATGGGTCGCAGGGCTACGTGAGAAGGTACTGATTGCCCAGTCCGTAGAGAACACTTGAACAGCGTTTCCACTCACCATTATCAACATAGGTACTAGCCGCTCCGACTCGCTTCGCTCGCCTCCACGTCACTTTAATCGCTTCGCCTCGCAATTTGACCGACTTCCCGTCACTTTTTTCGATATCCGATTTCGGATTCAGATTCGTCGGGATCAAACCTTTATTTCGCCCGCGAAAACCGTTCCGAAAAACGTACCTTTATGGGGTATATTTTAATCAGAAAAAACCAAGTTTTTCGTCGGACTTTTCGAGAAAACGGGTCCGTACTTTTGCATTTTTTGACGCATTTCCCGATACTTTTTTCGCGATCCGATCGCGCTGTCGTCTTCCTCGTAGAAAAACCTACGAAACCGGTATTTTTCCGAAATTTTCAACGGCCGTTTAGAGGGGTACAGGAAGCGGGGAAGTCCAAAAAGCGCACATTAACCGTTACTTCGACCCCCCTCCCGCCCTACGGCCCATGGTTCGGGTGGGATTAGAAAATTTTAAATTCGCTTATGCCCCCTTTCGGAAAATCCCAAGAAGATCCCCCCGCTCGTACACTCACCCCACTCAGCCGTTTGGCCGTGCATAGACACCACAGAGGGATGGGGTTCGGGGGGATCTTACTGGACAGACATTTTCAAACCAAATAACCCTCCGTAAAAACACATTCTGTGTTAAAAATCACATTCTACAAATTTTGAGGCGAGAGCAATAGCTTAATTTCCTTCAAAAATTCGGTAAAATGAGTGTACTCTTATTCTTACCTACATGGTCTTTTCACGCAGGGGTTTTTGCAAAGTATTCGCAGCTCAACAAGGCCCACTCGTGACGTCGTGAATTTCAGTGGGCAACTTGCATAAAAATAAAAGTACGCACACGAGTGCGTTGGTGACCTTCGCAAGATCCTACAAAAAGTTAAAGCTGTCAACACGTGTGACTCCGAAAGTTGACCTTGGCACGTGGACCCTCCTCTGGCAATGGGCACCTCCTGTGGGCGGGCCGAAGATGTTTTCGCTTTTTCTTTTCCCAATATTATAGTCTCCCAACGTCAAGAAGGGCTAAGGAAAAGTTTAGTATTTCAGCCATAGTTGTGCGACAGTAGTGTTCATTTCTGTTTTGAGCATGCATATTACCACATTTTGCTTCATCACTACGGGGGGTATGTGAGCTTTGTGTTCGTGCAAGAAGTAAAAAGTCCAGTAATGCAGCATGACCCCATGAGCGAATTTTTGAAGAAATCTTCGACATTTCAGTCGCTATTGATCGTGTAGAGAAATTTTAGTTTATGATTTGGATAGACAAACATGGAATCAAATTATTAAAAATAATTAGGAGGTACTCATACTTTATTATTATTAAACTAATCTTGTAGATTTAAAGACAAATGTAGGTAAACATTCATAGATTTCGATGGAGGGAGGCCTTGAGATTAACGTTACTGACGGCCGAGCGGAGCGAGGCCTTGGGTCTGCGTGCTAGTACGTACATAAATAGAACTTCTTCATAATTTCATGGCTGATATTTTCTAAGCCACAGACAGTATTAAAGCTACATCAAGTCCTAAAACCGATCATGCTGGCCAACGAACTTGAACTTTCGTTTTGTGTCCTCAACATTTTAAATTTTTTTTAAGTTTCTAGTACAACTCTACGGACAGTTATCGTCTGGAATGACACATACATATTATACATATATACATACATATATTCATACATAAAAAAATGCGTTAAACTTCAGAATATGATTCAGAATAGCCTGAAACGGTTTTCTGCATAAATTTTTTTCAAAAATTCACATTCTACAAATTTTGAGGCGAGAGCAATAGCATAATTTTCTTCAAAAATTCGCTAAAATGGTCCCAGTTATGTAGCATGATCGTATGATCGAATTTTTCGGAGTGTACCTATCATTATTCGAAATCATTATATTCGAAATATCAGATTTACTTACTTTCCTTCTTTTATTTGTGAAATTTCTCTATTAAATATATATATATATATATATATATATATATATATATATATATATATATATATATATATATATATATATATATATATATATATATATATATATATATATATATATATATGCGTATGAAAAGAAAAAGCGCAGAGTTCAGGAATCGTTTCAGAATGCCTCAAATTTCAATGGAGAATTTTTTTTTATTTTTTGAGCCACTGCAATGTGTTCTCATTTTCTACGGAAATTTGCTAAAATCGTTGAATTTAAAAATGATTAGCAAAATTTTAGTCAAAAAAGTTAATGAACTATTTAGAACTTTTTTTTGCCATAAAACTTGTAGTGAACAATTTCTTCGCACCCAAAGTGCTCAATTCTGTGACTGTACCCGTCATATCCGAGAGCGTGTCTATCTTTCGCTCAGCGTTGGGTTGAACGCCGCTTCTTCTCGGGTTTTCGAGTTGCCGCGATTGGGGATATATAGCCTCTCCTGTTTGATCGGGAAGGATGACCCCTGAATGCAGCACATTCATGCGCTAGTAGGGGAAGGAGCTGCTACGTCCCTCCTCTGTTGTTTATCGTGCGGATTTCGGCCCTGGACGCCCAGCACACTTGACGTTCAGGAGCTAGCTTGTCCCCCCACCATTGGCGCCTGAACGCTGTTTTTTCCGAACAGCTTTCATAGGTTGACAACCGATTATAGAACCCGAGGAAACCGTTCTTTCTCCTTTTTTCAATGTTTAGTTGTTGTTATTTCCGGTGATTATTCAATCATAAATGGGCATTTTTCTCATAAAAATCTATTAAACTCACTAATTATTATTTCTAACAATTTGGGAGTGGTTGCATTCGACTCAGCGCAGAGAAATACATCAACTACATGCCCCATGGTCTCAATTTGGTTCAAAAATGGTCATTTTGGTTTATTATTTCCAATAATAAGCCTATGTGATCGTATAGCAAAAAATTTTTATAACCCCCCCTCAAACTTTGTCACTTTACGTTTCAAGGTGCGTAGAATCCAAATTTGAAATGTCCGTCCGCCGTTCGCCGTCCGCCGTCCGGGCCATAAAAGGCCTAAGAATTGACTTAAAAAACCCGTCCTTTCGCCCATAGACTCCATTTGGGGTCTAGTTGGTCCTAACGTTTAACCATCCCGATCGCTTTACTCGCATAGATGCTATGGGCCAAAAACGGGCGAAAAAGTGTCATTTCAAGGCTTTGTTAGACTTACGCACGCACGCACGCCTGGCACGCTTGGCAGGGGGTCACGGTGGGCGGTGAGGGGGGTGAGCGGGGGGTGGAGTGAGAGGAGGCGCCGGCGCCGCGGCACCTTGTGGTGGATACGGCGCCGGCGTTCCTTCGAGGCATGAATATATGTTTTTTTCAAGGTCATATTTGTGTGTTAATACCAAAGCTTTTCCTACGCATATTTAATAACATATCCTCTCGACTTTGCGTACGTACTTAGATAATGATATTATTAAGGCAATAACTAGGTATTTGAATAGATAGGAGCTCAAATCGAGAAATATAAACATGCGTATATAATTATAGAAGTATAGGTTGTGGCAACTCGAAATAGGACACGCCGAGGAGTCTGGACGGGCCTTATGACGTACGCTAGCCAACTAAAACTACGATCATACTCAATTGAAAAAATAATAAACCTTTGTGAAATAATTTGCAGCGTTTTTCACCGAAAAATCGGGTTTTCTCACTCATTATTAGTCTTTGAGATCTGAGAGTGTATTCGACTCAACGCTGAAAAATATATCGACTACATTCCTTACAAATTTAGTGGCTCTTGACGGTAGTTGAAGCGGCGGCACTTCAAACAGTGAAACACACACAGAAGGCGTATACATACATTTTTGATCTTCGCCGATCCGTTTTCCCTACCTTTTTCACTCCTTCTAATTTGATATTGGTATCTTTGTCTGTAAAGTATTGCTTTCGAGTCTATCTAAAGGTAGCAGAAGCATTGTTTTCACTTTCTGGAGAAAAAAATTGTTGGTCTCCAAAATCAAAATTTCCACTCGCATTTTACGTTTTAGACCATTCTGAACAACTTTGGTGCCGTGTCTGTTTGTGTGTCCGTCCGTCCGTCTGCGCGTGCGTGCATGTGTGCGTGGGTTGCTGGGGTAGGGTAACTGTTGGTGTTTTTATCTCTTCAGAGCTCCTTCATAGCCCTACCCAAGTCAAGGTCATACGTCCCTGTTGTGCACCCAGGGCACCCTCCGAGTGAACTGAGGGTGGCAAAATGACCTGCTGGCGATGAGGGGGGAGGCTCGTGTCAATGGGCCTCCTGTCCCTTTTACACGTTTCCCCATTATGAACAATAATCAACTCGAGCCTCATAACCCCCGCCTGCCCATTGGCACGTAAGCCGTCCTCTCCCTCTTCTTCATCCACGTTTTCCTATCCCTCATCCTCTGCCATGACCCCTGTAAATGCCCACCATTGTGCCCATTGTGATAGAGCCTTTACCCCCAAGCGAGGCCTCAGTGCCCTCCTCTGGCAGAAGCATCCCGTGGAGGCCAACACTGCAATTGACATAGAGCGAGACTGGCCCAGGTATACTTCTGAGGATTTGTGGCGAATGGCGGTAGTGGAGGCAGTGTGTAATGGGGTAAGTCATGTAAATGTTTGTTTGCAGCAACGTTTTCCCATGCGCACACTTTCTGCCATTTAATCTTTTCGCCTAAGGCCCCACAACAAGCCGCTTGTCCAGGATGCGATCCTGGGAAATAGCCATGGGGCCTCTCTCATATCTCCTACAGGAGTGAGGCAGCAGCCCACCATTCAGCACTCCTCTCCAGGGACCTCCGATCTTCTTGAAGACTGAAGTATTGAAGGTTATGGGAGCACCTAACTGCCGGAACTCAATAAGTGCCGTGTGAAAAACTCCACATCTGCTCACCAGATAAGTGGTGAACCATACAAGTGTGGGCCAGTCTCCTTGGTCCCATCGGGACGCCAGCATCATGTGAAGGTGGTGGATGAGGAGTGTTTTGTCGTAGGACAGTCACCCATCCCTATCCAATCTGTGCTGTAGTTTGGCGATACCTTGGAGTTGACCTTGGGTGACGCCACCATTGCCGCAAGTTGTGTGGACCTTGAGCTCGTGTCACCAAGGCACTATTGAAGCCACAGCAGAAGTTGCGCCTCCTTCGCATGTACTTACTTCCAAAGCAAATCCTATAGGTTAGTCTTTGGTAGGTTCACTGCGGTAGGAGGCTGCTTGAGTTGGATCGTGAAGTTCGCTCTGCTGTGGGCTCTTGGCTACACTTCCCACTTGGTGTCCCAAGTGCCTATATTCACGCACCGGCCAAGGCTCTCTGTATTGTCTCTCTCTCTCTCAGCCAGCATCCCATCATTATGCCGCCAGTACTGCTTGCCCTAAGGAGCTTGAGCAGGGAGGTTGCCCGCACTGCTGTTGACCAGGACTTAGTCTGGCAGCATGATCGAGCAACACCAGCTGCTTTTAAACCCAGCTCATCTGCTGAGTTTGCTGCTGCACTGCATGAGTCAGCAGAAGGTAAAGCACTCAGACAGTGCCTTAGATGAAATGTTCAGGGAATGTGCGGGCTAGGGGGTAGACTGTCCCCTATCAGTTTCATCGTTCTTGACTCAATACCTCACTCTGCGCATGCCTAAAAGTAAATTCTACCAAGCATCATTTTCTCACACCCTAGTAGTCCGATCTCGCTCAAATTTGGATGATAGTTGGTGTATGACAATTTGATCATCTTATATAAATTTCAACATGATTGTGTCGTTAATAGCTACTGTGCATGCGCCAATATGGTATCCTTGTAACAAGCTTATTTTCCAGAGTTTTCATCCGATTTGGATGAAATTTTCAGGGAATGTGCGGGCTAGAGGGAAGACGGTTCCCTATCGTTATCATTGTTGCCAAATCAATACTTCACTCTGCGCATGCACAAACGTAAATTTCATTATGCTCCATTTTTTCACGCCCTAGCTGTCTGATCTCACTCAAATTTAACGACCTTAATTTTCCCTGTTTTCATCAGATTTCGATGAAATTGTAAGAGAATGCGCAGGTTAAGTTGGATGGTCCCCTATCAGTTTTATTTATGCCAATAGATGCTCCCGCCCCTATTTCATTGTTTTCAACTCATCAGTTCATTCTGCACTTGCGCAAACGTTAATTACATTGAGTATAATTTTCTTGATTATTAATTGACCAATTATGACATTTCACGCTTTTTCTTGATTTACTCTTTTCCACCATGGAATTTTTCAAGAACATTTAAAACTTTTCAATGTTCTATACATTCATGATTGGTGAACGAGGAAGCTATGTGCCACACCCAACTTGGCAGACGTTTTTAGCGAATTTTTGAAGAAAATTAAGCTATTGCTCTCGCCTCAAAATTTGTAGAATGTGAATTTTTCAAAAAAAATGTATGCAGAAATCCGTTTCAGGCTATTCTGAATCATATTCTGAAGTTTAACGCATTTTTTTTATGTATGTATGTATGTATGTGTCATTCCAGACGATAACTGTCCGTATAATTGTGCTAGAAACTTCAAACAAATTTTAAAATGTTAAGGACACAAAACGAAAGTTCAAGTTCGTTGGCCAGCATGATCGGATTACATCTTCGGGTTGAAATTTTCAAAAATGTAGTCAAAAATGTCAAAATGGCCTGTTTTTTGCGATTTGTTGTGCGAAATAATTTTTTCAGCATACTAACATGTGGTATATTCGGAATCAGCGTAAAATTTCCTATAAGAATATGTATCAAGTTTTCAAAAATTTCCAAGTTGAAAAATCAGTCAAAAATCGAAATAATGCCGTTCGCTAGTTGTAAAAATCGGTAATATTTGCATGAAACATTGTCCAAATTCAGATTGAACTACTCTTATGGAAGTATCCCTGTATAACCAATCCTAGAACCATCCTGTTTAAAACGTAGGTAGTAGGTGCTTGTTTAATAATTTGATTCCATGATTGTCTATCAAAAATCATAAACTAAAATTTCTCTACACGATCAATAGCAACTTAAATGTCAAAGATTTCTTCAAAAATTCCCTCATGGGGTCATGCTGCATGAATGGACTTTTTGTTATGATATTCCTTCCCTCAAAAAGTTCAGGTACTCTATCAATTTCATTTTAAATAATATTTTACTTACAAACAGTTCAAATGCAATTCGGTTTATAAGATGTTTATTTCTAAAAGTGTACCAACCTGATTCTAGTAAGAAAAAAAAGTCCAGTCATGCAGAATGACCCCATGAGCGAATTTTTGAAGAAATCTTCGACATTTGGAGCGGAGCGAGGCCTTGGGTCTGCGTGCTAGTACGTACATAAATAGAACTTCTTCATAATTTCATGGCTGATATTTTCTAAGCCACAGTCAGTATTAAAGCTACATCAAGTCCTAAAACAGTTGAGCGTAAAACATTTAAGAGAGCAACCGAGGGAATCGAAGGACGGAATATTTCACAGAGTAAACTCATCAGTTGTGATTACTTTTTTTTTCTTTTTTTTTTTTTTTTTTTTTCAAACACCTACGTTTTAAACAGCATGGTTCTAGGATTGGTTATACAGGGATACTTCCATAAGAGTAGTTCAATCTGAATTTGGACAATGTTTCATGCAAATATTACCGATTTTTACATCTAGCGAACAGCATTATTTCGATTTTTGACTGATTTTTCAACTTTGAAATTTTTGAAAACTTGATACATATTCTTATAGGAAATTTTACGCTGATTCCGAATATACCAAATGTTAGTATGCTGAAAAAATTATTTCGCACAACAAATCGCAAAAAACAGGCTATTTTGAATTTTTTTTTAAATTTCAACCCGAAGATGTAATCTGATCATGCTGGCCAACGAACTTGAACTTTCGTTTTGTGTCCTTAACATTTTAAAATTTGTTTGAAGTTTCTAGCACAATTATACGGACAGTTATCGTCTGGAATGACACATACATACATATATACATACATACATACATACATACATACATAAAAAAATGCATTAAACTTCAGAATATGATTCGGAATAGCCTGAAACGGATTTCTGCATAAAATGTTTTCAAAAATTCACATTCTACAAATTTTGAGACGAGACCAATAGCTTAATTTTCTTCAAAAATTCACTAAAATGAATATTGAAAGTTCTTCTTCTTGTGATACCTAAGTCCGTATTTTTACAGGTTTGATAATTATATCCATCGTGTTGAACTGGCTAGTAATTAAAAAATAATAATAAATACCATTTCAAAATTTGTTCAGGAATTCTTGGGATAAACTACCACGTTAAAAGCATCTAATGAAACAATGCAATAATACGACGAAACGAGCGGAGGGAGCTAGGAGGGACAGTATCTCTCAGAAAATGTGGGTGCGAAAAGACAGAGCGCGAAATCCTTGGAGGTCGCTGTCGACTTCACATCCATGCTCCCTCTTCTCTGATTGGCTGTTTCAAGAATGCACCCCTTTTCACTACATGTTTCCATTCTGTGTTTCACATTTCACAGCCATTCCTCCCCCACTGCAGCCTCACCCCCGCCCTCCATGAAGAACAACGCAAGTTTTGAACAACGCAGGCAGGAAGCTAGATATGATGTCGACATCCTTAGCTAGGCATCCACGTTCTGGCCACACCCTAAGAAGCATCCTCCTTGCATCTAGCAGGGAGCTATCAGCCACACAATGGGACCCGTGTTGACATGCATTTCCAGTCAAGCTGCTCATACTTTTTTCCTTACTTATTTAAATAGATAAGTATTGTAAAACGGGGTGAAGGCGGACAAAAACAGACGTTTTTGGAAAAATTCTCCTCTAGAAATTAAGCTAAATGCTTCCCGAGCTCATTGCAGCTTCCTTAGGATCTCCTCTTTCAGATGATGTGCCAAAATATTTTTTGAGGGGCTTCTGCCCCCCCCCCCCTTTTTATATGGTGAAGGTTGTCTGGGTTGACCCGACATTGTGGGGTGAACCCGGACACCTTTTTTTCTATGAAAATCGCCTTCAACAACCTAGATAACCGAACCCACACACTTTTTACATTTTAAAAAAACTTTATTATCAATAAGAACTAGGATTTGGAACCCTCAGCTGAAAGAACAGTTACCACCGTGGGCATGAACACTGATGCCCTTGACGTGTTGCCAGATTGCAGTTTTGGGGACATTATATTTTTTCTGGAGCTCCCTGAGGCTTGTTTTTTGGCTTTTTACTCCCTCACGGCAAGTAACAGATTTTTCTTGAAACATTCAAACAACATCGTCGGGCCTACCTTCTTTACATACTGCCAGGGTATTGTCCGGGTTCACCCACCACAGTTGCCACTTAACACTAAAACGGTCACCAACAACACAAAAGTGTATGAAATTCCTTCAAATTTTCAGGAATCCTAGACTAATATATTTACAAACGATCACTGAACAAGAAATGCACAATTTATCAATAGGACGGACGGGGAGGAGAGCACTTATCACAATTATCAAAATCAGCCAAAAACAGCCACAACACTCAACAATTTCTGGAGACGCAGTGTTACCCACAATCGAGCTCAAAACCATCTTGCTACATCGAGTAGGAACCGGGACATGTGATACCATGCCAAAGACATCGATTCCAGAGCCTGGGGACAGAAAAATGACACTTTTAGCTGATAACCCTGCTTTGTCCGGCTTCACCCGCCATGTCCGCCTTCACCCCGTTTTACGGTATTAGATTTGTGGTAATTACCATTGTAGTATAACAATTGTCAATTAAAATAATGATATGATATGCATTAAATAAAATAGTATTAAGTAGGTAGGTACATCAAAATATACCAAGGCGTGAATGGAGTGGAAGGCAGTACTTTTCTCTCTTTTCGTTACTTCTTCTTTATTGTTACCAATAACTGAAGCCACACATGGAGGGTATGCACGGTTACCCCACAGGCCCGGAGGCTATGTCACTGGATAAACCACCTACCAACATAACCTAGGCTTGTTGTTTGTCTTCAACTCAAACTAGACTTTTTTCTTATTTTTTCCGTTATTTCAAAAATATTGCACAATAAATATCCTACTAAAAAGCTAATTTTCTCATTTCAAATTAACCTTAACATAAAAAAGTATCTTTCAATAGGTAAACACAGTATACCTTCAACATACTACATTTTAATACTGCAATGATACATGTTATTCATTAACTAAAATAGATGTTGGTGGATACAGAGCAATGACTTTTAAAGGCCTTAAAACTCTACGACAACCTCGACTACTTTCAATGACTGCTATTTTAATGCTTAGATATCAAAACACAGTTTTCTCAACCTAGTGTGAACATAAAAAGTGAAAACATTTTTACTTCTATAAGTTTAATGGTTAGTTAAATGACTCAACACATGTGAATCTTAATAGATGATCAGCAATAACATTGTGGGTACTACAGTACATTGATTTGTAATCTTTTCAACGATAGAGCTAGTTTAATTTGAAAGATTTCATCAGTTTGCGTTTGTCTGTTAAAGACTAGTCACTCTAGCATTTTTTGAGATTTTTCCTCGCATTTTTAATGCTGTATTGCGGGCTTTTCTGCTGTATTGGGGGTCCAAAAACAGCAACTGGAGAAGACTAGAAATGCAAATGTTGAAAAGGAATAACTGCAAAAACAGCGCATTCTGGCGGAATGCAGTTTTATTAAGTACCTATGTCAGGTTAGGGCTCCTAGGGGTTTTTCATTGAATTGTTACCTTCCCAAGGGATACATTTTAGCTTTTTTTTGGCGTCGAGGTGAAAATTATAACATGTTCTAATTTCCCAAGGGAGTTTAAAAATGCTCCACCAGGATGTGCAATGGTCGAAAAAGCTGACCTTGGAAAAAAAGCAATTCTTCTTCTCCACATTCGGGCATTAAAATGCGAGAAAAAAAATCAGAAAAAATGCGATAAGTATGGCCTTTAGACCTTAAGGGTAGGTTTTTTGAGGTTATCTGTTGAAAATAGCCTATTATCCATACACATTTTAATTATAATAGTAGGAAGTATTAAAAGTATAATACAGTTTCATAAACATATGGTAAATGATGCTGACATGACATGGAATATTGGTCTTATTACGACACGATCCGTGGACAGTTTGCGCGTTGGGTGAGGTAACTTTTCTGTAGGCACTCTTACTCTGGCCCAAAGCCTGCGCTTCAGAAACACTGCAACAGGAAAACACCTTCACGCAAGATATTAAGTTTAACGCTCCTGCTGCACACTGGTTCCTAACTCAAAAAAAAAAAAAAAAAAAAAAAAAAAAAACAGGACAAAAGTCCATTTTTGACACCTTCGCAGGGCCATAAGATGGTATTATTTTGAGGTAGAGTCAGTGGCAAGGCATCCAGCCATAAATAGATAAGACTATACTTTTTATTTTAATTTTGTAACCGAACGAAAGAAAAAGTTCTGGGACAGTTTTGATGTTTCAAAAAATTGTGGGGTAGGATGCTGCTGCCCAGACAGAAGTTACAGGGTGGGTGCTACCCCATGCTCTCTGTGGGAAGCGCATGAAGCTTGCGGATCTGAAACAGTGTGAACAGCAGCATGGAAAGGCGGAAGTCTTGTTTGCAAGGTCTGTCTGGAAGCGCAAAGATGGGCGCTTCTCGGGTATTTTCATAAAAATTCGGCGTAAGAACCTGTTTCTTATCACAATATCATCTCACCTTATCTCTCTGATAGTTAAACAGCGTGTGGTACCGATATACCAGAACATTTTTTTCAGCTGTGAACCAAAGTGTGTTACACTGATCGGAAATGTGAAAATGTTTGAAGAGTGCGGTTCATACTCACGATGTCTACTCCAGCACCTGATGACATTGTCATCGATCAGCAGACTAAGCCATTTGGAGCTCACAGGTATGACGGTGAAATGGCAATAATGGCTGGAATTTATTTCTGAATAGTTGTTACCTCCTTCACCAACAAAAAATCAATTCTTAACCAACAAGTACCTAGCTTTTGACATAAAATTTGTATGCCTTTGCTATGGCACATAAACTAAAAAAACGTCACGGAAAATTGCTCACGAAAATATTTTGATGGTTTCCGCTTACAACCGAGTCGTTGCTAGGGAAATGGTACTTCGTCGTTCTTCATCCCACAAAATTCGTTGACCATTCGTTCGAAAGCTCTCGATTTATCCAACCATATTATGTTAACTACTGCGAAGTGCGTGGCCAACAAGCTGAGTTATGAGCAAGGTTATTTGAATAATTGATATTGTACACTGAGGTCATTCTCAATACCTAATTGATATTGTGAACATGATTGCCACCGCTTGTTAATTTCTGATGATTTCATTGAGCTGGTGTTTCGATGATTTGATTCATAGCAGGTGATCCAAATATTGCGAGAACGGTTTGATTTGTGAAGCGGTGGTTAAATCATTTTAATAGGTAATTTCTATGCTTTACACTCTAGGAAGCTGTAATTTCGTATGTAGCCTCTTTAGAACATTTACTTGACGATGCCTAGGGTCCGGATCAGATGAGTGGCTCTTAAAGCTAATTTCTATGTTTTACACTCTAGGAAGCTGTAATTTCGTATGTAGTCTTCTCTTTAGCACATTTACGTGACGATGCCCAGGGTCCGGATCAGCTGAGTGGCTCTTAGAGCTTGCATACGAGTCTGCAACACATACTTGTCTTCAACTAAAGACATAAAATGTCCCAATGTGTTGCAGACTCGTATGCAAGCGTTTCGTTCTTTAAAGTTACCACAAAGGATGGAATCGTTTACATCTACCTTTACAAATAGTTTATTTTATTATCCAAGTAAAGAAGAGTCTCAGAGTTTATTTTTATAGGTACGCAGTTTATTTAATGTACTCCACGAACTGAAAGACAATTCAAACTGAAAGAACAATGACTGACAATGAAAGACAATGATTTACTTATATTCTTCGTTATTTCTATCCTTTTCTACCGCTAACGTATATTTTCTACACAATTTTTCGTGAGGCTAATCATTGGTATGGGAATATTTTCGCTGTGAGTGTGGGAAAATATCACGCCTCGCCCCTGGTTAGAGTGGTAGGTACCTAAGCTGTTCAGAACCGATGGTTCCTAGCTCTGGTCGTTGTATTGTAAGCTCATCTACTTGAAGAAAGAGTAGGGAGTTAGGAACAAACGAGAAAATCGCGAGGAAAAGCCAAGTTTTGTAATGACGGGTAAACAATATTTTAAGCTTATTTTACAATTGTCTTTCAGTGGCTTTCTTTTACAGGGCAAAAAATGAAGCTAGCACGTTATTCACAGTCGGGAAAACGTGATGAGCGCTTAGATCGTTTAATATAAGAAAACGCTGCAAATTATTTCACAAAGGTTTATTATTTTTTCAATTGAGTATGATCGTAGTTTTAGTTTTCTTGCGTACGTCATAAGGCCCGTCCGGACTCCTCGGCGTGTCCTATTTCGAGTTGCCACAACCTATACTTCTATAATTATCTACGCATCTTTATATTTCTCGATTTGAGATCCTATCTATTCAAATAGTTATTGCCTTAATAATATCATTATCTAAGTACGTACAAAAAGTAGAGAGGATATGTTATTAAATATGCGTAGGAAAAGCATTGGTATTAACACACAAATATGACCTAGAAAAAAACATATATTCATAACTCGAAGGAACCCCGTACCCACCTTATGGTGCCGTGGTTTATTATATGGGTATAACACGTAAAAGTAATAAATATCCATTCTCCTACACCCCTCTGCTACGCCCCTGGTCACCCCAGCCCCCACAAGGGGCCGTGGCGCCTCCTCACACTCCACCCCCGCTCACCCCCCCTCACCGCCAACTGTGACCCCCTGCCAGGCGTGCCAGGCGTGCGTCTAACACTCAAAGCCTTGAAAAAGACACTTTTTCGGCCGTTTTTGGCCCACAGCATCTATGCGAGTAAAGCGATTGGGATGGTTAAACGTTAGGACCAACTAGACCCCAAATGGAGTCTATGTGCAAAAGAACGGGTTTTTTAAGTCAATTCTTAGGCCTTGTATGGCCCGGACGGCGAACGGCGGACGGAAATTTCAAATTTGGATTCTTTGCACCTTGAAACGTAAAGTGACAAAATTTGAGGGGGGGTTATACAAATTGTTTGCTATACGATCACATAGGCTTATTATTGGAAATAATGAACCAAAATTCTAGTTTTTATACATTATTTACGCTTTTAGAAGCTTATAAATCTACCGCTTCCATCCGCTTTTGAAAATTAAGTTGATTCGTGTTCATACAGGTATGGAGAAGGGATTAGAACACACATTAGCAGCGACCGAGTGAGGCCCTAGATTCAAGATCCTTATCAATTCAAATATATAATAGTTTTATAGTGAACACCTACCAATGCTTATGTGCTGTGTATCTAAATGTATTTATTTACCAATAGGTACATTTTTTCACACTAAAACAATGGTTACCAGGTGGAAAACTTAAATAATATTTTATTGGTTGAATAAGTCGCGTAAACTAACACCATTGCATTCAGCGTTTAAAAAAAACCATTGACAATCATGGGTCGCACTTGATTTTTGTGAAAGTTGTTTTGTGTCTATTTTTGGAAAATTTATTGTACATGTCATGTTCTTCACCAGTTTTCCATCAAGGGCAATCTATACCTTCATTACAAATGAAAAATATTTGAGGCGAACTTTACTGTTTTGCAGACTTTTTTACCGTTTTTTGTCGTTAGGAACCAGTGTGTGCCGTCGTGATTGGGACGATTGGGTTTCACACGGCGTAAAAAACCCATCGCTAAGAAAACATAACTTAAGGATACTGGCATATGGTTCCATTCTCTCGTCATTACTCTCACTCTCTATCCCTAACCTCACCCATGTAACAACGAGAGGTGATGGAAAGAGAGTAGTTCCCCTTCAAAGGGGAGACGCGATTAACCTGCTAAACCAAGAGGATATCCTGAAGGTTTAACCCTTTCGCGACGGCCGCCATGTTAATACGTCGGCACAGATGTCCTCCGTAACGCCTAACGACGTATTAATACGTCGGCCATCAAGTGCTCGGTAACGCCTACTGACGTATTTTGGCGTTTTCGAATTTCCCTCCATTCTATCGACTCTCATTGCCATTCATTGAGAGGCATTGTAACTAACATTTACGTCTAGTATCTAATAGAATGTGCTGAGGTCAATGACGTTGTTGAGAGTTTTTATTCACATCAAAGTAGCAGGAAAAACGTTGACTTGGTCACTGTTGTTTTTTGCCCGCATTCGGTTTTTGTCATAATTTGACTCATACCTGTTTCCATACTTGTACTTTCTTTTACGTTTTTATTCCTCACCATGGACCACCGCAGGTGGACGGATGAAGGAATTCCTAAAGGAATAATAACGAGGAGTGACAGTGAGTTAGGTAGTGATGTGATTGACGTAGAAATTGAAGCTCGTTCAACAAAATTTTTTGATCAACTCAAAGACGATTGTTTTGACGATTTTCTGGATGACGGTGATCATGATACCCGGGAAATTTCAAATTCTAATATTCTTGATCCAGTTCCGAAAAGCGAAGGAGGTTCACCGCACGTGGAGGGCCAATGATTTGGTTGGAGGGTTCCGAGGCAGTCAGGCCAGGCGCGTTGCAGTGGCTGAACGACGCCCATCGCTAAGGGGTTAATCAACCTTCATCAGCTGCAGCGTCTTCAAGAATCGAGAAGGAGGAACTACTCCTATCCATCACACCTAACAGCTGTTCAAAAAATCCATCTGTAAACATAACTTAGTTCAGATACCTACCTATCTGAGTGCTAATAACAATACACAAGTACATAATCCATTTTCGGGGATTACTAAAGTTTTTATAGCGCAGTGGACGGAATGTAACTTGTAACCACCCGCTGAGGTATTAATCACATGACTGGTGCGATGGGCAGTATCGGATCCACCATGTGGAGATAGTTCACATGAGCAGGGCCATGTTCACACATGCAAATGCCACATTTTGGTCCATCTTGTTCTTGCAGCTAAACATAAATACAATTTCCGTTAACTTAAGTATTATAATAGTTGAACTGTTTTAAAATTTGAGCACTTTGATTGCAAAGAAATGTATTTTTTTTTTTTTTTTCTTTCAGAGAAGTTTTTCTAAATAAGCTTCAGCTCTACAAACAACTTTTCACTCTACAATTTTTTTGAACTTTCTTCACTGTGTTTTAATCGAGTGTTAGCTTATTTAAAAAAATATAAGTACATTTTTCTGTATAATTTTGTGCATCAATTTTTGAAAGTTCTAGTTCACTGTTGATATACTTATTATGAGCAATATTCTGCTAATATATATATATATATATATATATATATATATAATATAAAATATAAAAATTGTGAAATTTATACATATATATATATATGTATAAATTTCACAATTTTTGCACATTATTTTTTCAATTTTAACCAATTTATTGAACTCAAAAAATGGTGTCCAGCAAACAGGTCCTTTCTTTTGAAGTTATCTCGATCCTAAAGCGAGTCAAGTACCTTGAATTCGTCTGGAATGATATACATATGAAAATGCGTTAAACTCCAGGAATCATTACAGAGTGACGCAAAACAGATTTCTATGAAGAAAATTTGTATTTCAACTTTTCGGATCCATTGCAATAGGTTTTTTTTCTACCAAAATTCTAATAATAATTCGCTTACGTTAATAATTAATATTAATTATTAATACTAAGCTCTAAATACGAGAAATTCGTAATTCTTTTACTTCTTGAAAACGATTTTATCGTAATAAAGTATATAATTAGTTAGTATACTCTATTTATGATCATAGAAGCCTTCCATGCAACTAAACTCATTTTGATATTTGTATCCTTAAAATTCCAGAATTCACAAATTTTCCATTTAATTAGTCTATTAAGTATCCCTGAAGAAACCGTACACTAGAATAATGGGAAATTCCCAGGTGAAATAACGAAAATATAAAAATAATGCAAATAACTCACGTGATTGTTTTTCACATATTCAATGTACGGTTGAAGGCTCTTGGACAAATTTTCAAATTCCGAAATGAGATCACAAGTTTCTCGTGTGGATCTAATTCGTCGGCCAATCCTTTCGATTTCCAATATTTCTGAAATTATACAAAAAGCCTGGTTACTACCGAATCACGTTTTTATACCTCAAGGATTGTTTATTAATTAACAAACCATACATTGGCCACAATAATAATATAAATTAAATGAATGAAACCACAATGAAATTAATAAACCACATTGCGTGTAGCGCTGTTGATTGTAGTTTAGGACCGGTTTTGGTAACGTAAGATTATAGCATAAATTAAGATCTTTCCAAGGAATGGTGAACCATTTCTATCGGATGAAAACTGACGGAGTTAAATTTCCCAAGGAACAGCTGTGTAGTAAACGAAAAAACGCTGCAAATTATTTCACAAAGGTTTATAATTTTTTCAATTGAGTTTGATCGTAGTTTTAGTTGGCTTGCGTACGTCATAAGGCCCGTTCAGACGCCTCGGCGTGTCCTATTTCGAGTTCCCACAACCTATACTTCTATAATTATATACGCATGTTTATACTTCTCTATTTGAGCTCCTATCTATTCAAATAGTTATTGCCTTAATAATATCATTATCTAAGTACGTACGAAAAGTCGAGAGGATATGTATTAAATATGCGTAGGAAAAGCATTGGTATTAACACACAAATATGACCTAGAAAAAAACATATATTCTTGCCTCGAAGGAACGCTGTACCCACCTCATGGTGCCGCGGTGTATTATATGGGTATAACACGTAAAAGTAATAAATATCCATTCTCCTACACCCCTCTGCTACGCCCCTGGTCACTCCACCCCCGCTCACCCCCCTCACCACCCACCGTCACCACCTGACAAGCGTGCCAGGCGTGCGTCTAACACTCAAAGCCTCGAAAAAGACACTTTTTCGCCCGTTTTTGGCCCATAGCATCTATGCGAGTAAAACGATCGGGATGGTTAAACGTTAGGACCAACTAGACCCCAAATGGAGTCTATGTGCGAAAGAACGGGTTTTTTAAGTAAATTCTTAGGCCTTTTATGGCCCGGATGGTGGACGGCGAACGGCGGACGGCGAACGGACATTTCAAATTTGGATTCTACGCACCTTGAAACGTAAAGTGAGGGGAGGTTATAAAAATTTTTTCCTACACGATCACATAGGCTTATTATTGGAAATAATAAACCAAAAAGGCGTAATATTTACTTATAACGCATTAAAATAAATAAATAAATAAAACGATTGTACTAACTTTTTTCTTTATGTATGCATATATGTGTATCCTCGTAAAAGCACCTAAACTTGAGAACGACGGGACCGAATTTGACGGGATGGGTCCGTAATTATCAGCTAGTCAGTAAAATGTAGTGGATGCAAAAACCGTCAATGATAATCAGCAGCGTGAGCTGATTTCGTGATTCAAAAAATCCAATTTCTACGCTTTTTATCCTACGAAGCTGAAATTTGGAAAAGGACCTCTGTGAGGCAGGTTGAAATGTATGAAATAATTGTTCAAATCTCCCATCTGACCTAACTTCAAAATTTCAAAGATTAGTTCGAAAAGTAAACCAATCAGAAGATAGTTTACTGAAAAATATGTACATTCCAAGTTTTGTAGAAATGAACCCTCAAGCACTCAGGTTATCTTGTCTCCCTAAAATTCTTAAGGAAGGAGCGCGGATGAGACCGGTGGTGTCTTATAATAGTGCTCCTGCTTACAAAATGGCTTAAAAAAAAAACTCAATATTTTATATAGAAACAAAATCAACTTTCGGCCTCAACATATTGTACTAAATTCTTATAATTTGGTCTCCAAAATTAAGGACATTCAGATGCCTTCAAATGCTAAGCTCGCATCTTTTAACATGGTTAGTCTGTTCACAAATATTGATGTAGCTAGCTGCAAAGATTTATTGTTTAATTTGAACTAAACTACTGTCTGTATGGATCAAAATTACTTTTTATTTGAAGGGCAATGTTATACACAGCCAGGATTCTCCGTTATCTCCTCTGCTGGCAGATATATCTCTATTGAAATAGATACGTCGATGATATCATCATTCTATGGAAGGGCACAGAAAGACAACTACATTCTTTCCATGAAAGAAATCAATAAATTAGATCCCTTCATCAAATTCACCCTCGAATTCGGTGGAAATAAACTAAATTTTCTTGATCTGTCCAACTCTTTGGTAAGCGAGAAGAATGATTTTTCACTTTATGGAAAAGATTCATATAGCGATATAACGATCCATAGTACTTCAAATCACCCTTTAGTCCATAAGCATGTAGCTTTCCATAGTATGATCAACCGAGCACTATCTCAACCGAGCCCCGAGAATCCCCCATCATACTGGATGCACTGCTGCCAACCCACTGAGTACTGTTCAAAGAACGTCACAGCACCATCATCGAAACCGTAGTGCCTCAATTTTAACAGAAGAAGAACTGGATTTACAATGTCAAAAGCCTTTGACATATCGAAGAGCAAAGCCCCGACGACCTCCCCCTTGTCAAGACCGCTCAGGCACCCAACCACCAGCACTGTAACGGCTTGCACAGTATTACATTTTTTCAAGAAACCAAACTGTGCATCTCCAAGTTCGTAGGTGGATAGGATTTTCACTTGTCAAACCACCCCAATCACCTGAGTGAGCTCTTAATGTTAATTTCTATGCAATTTATCCGATGACGCTGAAATTTGGAACAGAAACACTGTGACAGCTAGAATAGGATTTTAACTTGCCGAACCACCGCAATCAGCTGAGCCCTTAACGCTAATTTCTTTGCAATTTATCCTACGCTGCTGAAATTTGGAAAGGCACCTCTGTGAGACAGGTAGAATAGTATTTTAACTTGCCAAACTAACCCAATCTGCTGAGTGAGTTCTGCTAATTTCTATGCTATTTAACCTACGAAGCTGACATTTGGAACGGAGCCTCTTGTGAGGCAGGTAGAATATGATCTTCACTTGCCGAACCACCCCAATCAGCAGATGGAGCTCTTAACGCTTATTTCTATGCAATTTATCCAACAACACTGAAATTTGAAACGGAACCACTGTGAGATAGCTAGGATAGGATTTTAACTTACCGAACCACCCCAATCAGCCAAGTGAGCCTCTTAACGCTAATTTCTATGCTATTTAACCTACGAAGCTGAAATTCGGAACGGAGCCTCTTGTGAGACAGATAGAATATGATTTTCACTTACCGAACCACCCCAATCAGCTGAGTGAGCTCTTAATGCTAATTTCTATGTAATTTATCCGATGCTGATGAAATTTGGAACGGAACCAATGTGAGACAGTTAGAATAGGATTTTAACTTACCGAACCACCCCAATCAGCTGAGCCCTTAACGCTAATTGCTATACTATTTATCCTACGATGCTGAAATTCGGAACGGAGCCTCTTGTGAGACAGATAGAATATGATTTTCACTTACCGAACCACCCCAATCAGCTGAGTGAGCTCTTAACGCTAATTTCTATGTAATTTATCCGACGCTGATGAAATTTGGAACGGAACCAATGTGAGACAGTTAGAATAGGATTTTAACTTACCGAACCACCCCAATCAGCTGAGCCCTTAACGCTAATTGCTATACTATTTATCATACGATGCTGAAATTGGGAACGGAGCCTCTTGTGAGGCAGGTAGAATATGATTTTCACTTGCTGAACCACCCCAATCAGCTGATTGAGCTCTTGATGGTAATTTGTATATGCTATTTATCCTACGAAGCTGAAATTTGGAACGGAAACTCTGTGAGATAAGTAGAATAGGATTTTAACTTACCGAACCACCCCTTAATGCTCATTTCTATGCTATTAATCCTATGAAGCTGAAATATGGAACGCAGCCTCTTGTGAGACAGGTAGAATATGATCTTCACTTGCCGAACCACCCCAATTAGCTGAGTTAGCTCTTGACGCTAATTTCTCTGTTCAAGCATTGGAAATCTCCCTGAAATTCTTATTTCGTCATTCCTTGTGAAACAGTAATCTACTTAAAAGGGAATACGCACAACATATGGCTCACCACGTGAGTAGGTACTGATCTATACTTTTTTTTTTTTTTTTTTTTTACAGTCGGACAACAATTGAAATGACCCCTGGAGACATATCTATGTTAATATACAATATTGTTTTGCTTCTCCGGTGATTTTACTGTTCTGGAAGATCTCAACCAACAAGTTATTGTCAACTTGAAGAATATCGAGGCATTGCTACACATTTCAAGAAATGAGTCGACAGTCGCTGCATTTAGCATCTAATTGTTAACTTAAGTGAACAGAATTATGGATTACCCCCATCCCTCATTGTTAGTTACTAGGAGTTATTTGCTTAATATAATATTTTCAGTTATCATGAATTGTTATAATTTTCTGTTTGGTTTGTAATCACCTTATTTCGAAAATCATCTATTAAAATTGTAGATGAGTCGTGGCATTCACCGAATTTCCTTAGTTCATTAAAGCAAAATGATTTTCAGAGTATTTGAAAAAGGTAAAATCATACCTTGCAGATAAGCTTTCCCCCTCTCATTGGAAGTTACTTCATTCAGCACTTTGGTGTCCTCAATATTATCAAATATCGATGCAGCCTCTCGTAACAATTTCAAACATGCTTCAAGACACTTAATCTGGAATATAAGATGCACACTGAATGGGTAAATCATACACTTGGGTATTTTTCAATTTATGTATGTGTAACACTAATGACATAGTTTGGATAGGTAATAGAGAGTTCTTAGTATGTCCGTCGGTCTCAATACATCTGTGGTATCAAGGAGGATTAGGGCGAGCAAACTGGATGCTAACCACAGTTGAGAAAAATTTACTGCACCTTAAAGTCTCGCAAGTCCTTTACGAATCTAGTTGTAACGCTAAATCCATGGACGGAGGAAATTATCCCTTTTTCTATGCTTTCTACATCGCCATTTCAATTTCTCAACCTCACGATTCTCCCTATTTCTTGTGCTTTTTTCGTTCAATTTGCATCCAGACTTCTTTATTTTCTATTCCAAAGGTTCTCATGAGAACTAACAATGAATGATATCGAAGATTTTGTAGAGTTATATGTGAATGGTTTGTTGCCTAATGACCTACTCGCGGCTTTTGAGGGCTTTCTTGAACAGGAGACTTCGAAGAATCCGCCTCGCCAACTCCATGAGCAATACAGAATCTTCTCTCTGGATGAAATGGACAAAGAGGATGTGTTTCGCTCCTTTCATGGGAAAACGCAACAGAGGTTATCCGCGCAGAAGGTTATTTGAGATGATTATGTTTTCTACAGACTGCGATCCGTTTACATAACTGTACAGAAAAATGTGTCACCAAAACTCATTGCGGCAGAGCTTTGGCGCCAGATTGTCGATACCGCACAACTTATTGTGCTTTACGTTCCTACTAGGAACTCTCCAATACCTCCACTTGACAGACACTAGAATAAAAAAATTATTCAAACAAACAGAGCGTAGAATTGGGGAGGTTGGATGCGACAAGAGTCACGTTGTCTGTCAAGCAGCTATTCAAAGTCAACAATGCAAATTCAATTTTTCCAGAGAACTTCAGATTAGTGATGGGCCATACGAATGCCGAATCGAATGAAATATTCTATTATTAAAATCATTCTAATGATATATAGCATTTGCCGATTTAATTAAACCTTTTACCAAATGAATCGAACCTTTTTCCAATTGAGTTAAACCTTTTGCCAAAATAATTCATACTTTTCCCAAAATAATTAAACCTTTTCCCAATACAATGAAACTTTTTTCCAAAATAATTAAACCTTTTCCCGAAACAATTAAACCTCTTGCGAGAAAATATAGAATTCATGTATACGAATTGCGAAACAGTTTAATCATGAATTAGGAACTACAGAAAATTGTATAGTAAAGGCGTGGTAAACAATCGTGACTTGTGAAATCGAAAATGAAAATTGAAAATTGCAAATCCTATTTTATAATGTAACAAATTACTGCAGCGGTTCTCCATTGGCCGCAGCAGGTAACAGGAGGAACATGTCTGTGACGTAGTTCGCGCAGTCTTGGGGGGTTACTGTAGCTGTACTTGTTGCAATTACTTGCGGAAGAATGTGCTCTTCTCGGCGGCCTAATATTCCTCTTGCTGCTAACTTGATTTTGGAGAAAGCCTTTTCTACTGGGTTTAGCATCGGCGAGTACGGTGGTAAAAACTTTATGGTCATTTGTGTGGAAGCAATAAAGTTTTGTACTTCATTTGCTCGATGAATCCGAGCATTGTCCATTATAAGTGTAACATCCTCGGTATCAGGTAGTTCCGTTTCGAGTTCCCGTAGAAAGGTAACGAAAATTTGGGCAGTCGTTGTCCCTGAAGTCACAATTTTCGAGTGAACGATGCCTTGATTGTTTAACGCCACGATAAGTGATGTGTTTCGCCCTCGCACGGTGGGAACAGTGACAACGGCTCTTGTTCCTACTCTTGAGCGAGCTTGAGATCGCCTGAGATGAAGATTGAAGCCACTCTCGTCAATGAAAATGCTTCTGGCCCCAATAGTCGCCTCACTATTCATTCTATCTACTACCGGTAAGGCTTTTTTAAGAGTGATTTTCAATTCATTCAAGGCCCTGTGTATGGAGGAAACACCCAAATCTATATTTCGCTCAAGAAGATTCTGTCTAATTCGTTTAATAGTTATACCGGGCTCATTTTCAATCGTTCTTTCGATCATTTCAAGCACGTCGGAGTTGACTTTCCGTGGTCTGTGCCCTCGTTGTCTATTGTTAATAATCTCATTATCTCTCTTATATTTGCGCAATATGGTTTTTCCAGTATTCAAATTAATACCTGACCTTGAGGCTGCTTCCTTAACTGAAAAACCTTCGTCGTAAAAATTCACAGAGAACTTCTTCTTTTCAATAGAAGTACTCTGGTATTTCCCACGTCTCCGTCTAACATTCTGATTAGCGACAGCAGATTCTGATGAACTTGATTCACTTTCAACTACTGCTCCACGCCTTCGCCCAACAACAATAAAAGAACTTGAGCTAGAATCGCTAGCACTCATAATGAGATTCGTTCGAACTGAACAGTACAGCAGAAAGTGGTATGCGGCTAGGAGAAAATGTGGTCAAACGCTGTTGGGTCATTAAGGAGGAATAGCCGCATACCTAGAGGCATCACTCGGAAGGGTGAGAGGTATCAGCCGGACGGGATTCACCAGTGGTGTCTACTTCATGCTCACTGATAATTATACGGGTTGTTACGTCGTTTTTTAAAATTCCTATTAGATCCCCTTTTTTCGAGAGGTTTAATTGTTTCTGGAAAAGGTTTAATTATTTTGGAAAAAAGTTTCATTGTCTTGGGAAAAGGATAAATTATTTTGGGAAAAGTATGAATTATTTTGGCAAAAGGTTTAACTCAATTGAAAAAAGGTTTGATTCATTTGGTAAAAGGTTTAATTAAATCGGCAAATGCTATATTTAGTCGTTCAAATCCTTTTTTATTTGGGTCACTTTCTTCCCCCAAAGTTTGATATCGCGAATTTTCAGTGTTCAGAAGTTCAATGAAAATCATACATGGAATCATAAATTAGAACAGTGAAAATGAATAATGGATTATTCAAGACCCATACCAACATCTTCCTTATTTGGATGCAAATGAAAAGATCACGAATCTACCTATAGTTTCCACAAGAATTTTCAAGATATTTTCGTTATACAGAAATGAACGGGAAAAGATCTGGTATCTTTTTCGTGTCAGAAATAATAAAAGGTACCTACATAGAAATCAGAGACATTATATGAGTTGAAATTGCAGGTAGGTAACTAGTTGAACAAAAAAAATTTACCAGATGAAATATGATGGACTTTCCAAGTCGATGAAAAACAATTCGATGAAGAAAGAAATAAAATGTCTAAAAAAAGGATTAGATTAAAAAAGGATAAGAAAGAAGAAGCTAAATCGACTGCTGCAAATCGAGAAAAATATGAAAATTATTTATTATAATTTATATGATATTCGATTGGTCCAGAAAATCATCAAATATTGTCCAGTTGACTGGAGTATGGAGGGGGGGGGGATACAGTTAGATAAGGAATTAAGGAATTGTGCCAACCTGAATATCATCATCAGCTTCTCTGAGTGTTTGGGATGGAGCACAGCTAGGTGGAATATCTGCAGTGAGAAAGTCTCCAAACTCGTCTGCAGCTTGAGTTGTTGTTGCAGCTCCATCAGCTGAACAGAGGCCAGAGTCGAGCATTCTCAAAGCACTGTATTTGTCCTCTTGAGGTTCGGTGGTACATGTTGGCATGAGAGACGAGGGCGTAGTTTCGATAGTTTGATTAGGTATGGCAGATAGAGACGATTGCTCCGTAACAGATTGTGGTAGGCTGATGGGACCCAAATCAAGAGATAGTGGTTCTGGGGATTGTGCGTTATCATTCAGCTTCAAGTCTCCCAGTTTTAAATCAGGCTGAGAAGATTCGAATCCACCAAGCCCAAGATCGAAAGATAAATTAGGCGACTGCTCTAAGGGTTCAAAAGATGGTAAAGTGGAAATCTCTCTGGTTCCAGTCCGAGAATTCTTAGGATCAAGAACAGGCAAATCTTTGAGTTCGGATACTGTAAAATCAAGTACGGGGATGGAATCGAAGGAAACACCGAGAGATGGTGGTAGCAAATCAGGGGTTTTAGGTTTAACCACACACCTTGGAAACAGGTCGTCTACTCCTTCAGTAGACTTGGATGAGCCATTATTGCTTTCAATCTGAAACAAAAATATGACGAAACTTTGGTTACTTAAAATTAGGGATGGGCAGTACCAGCAGTTTCATGGATCAGAACTAGCCGTTCTGACCCAAGGCGGGATCGGGTATTTTTTCGGTTACAATCCCGGTATCGATCCCGATATCCTAAGAAAAGGTTCAGAGGTGTCAAGCGGCGGGACCCTTCGATCCGTTCAATGGAAGAAGAAAAAATCTTCCTTCCGTTCTTGGAATCTTGAATCATTCCTCTGACTTTCTCCCCGCTCACACTTTGCCTCTTTCCCCCCACTTCTCATCCTCATCAGGCTATAATGAAGTTTCCATTTTTCTTACAATAATTATAAATCGCTGGAGGGAGACCAAAAGGTCAAACAAATAGAATATTAGGTCTCTCAAAAACCTCAATAAATTATTTAATTAAATCCCCCTCTCCTCTCCCTTGTTTCCTACTAATACCCCCCTCCTCCTCCATGTTTCCTAATTACTTACTAAGAATTCCTCTGGAGTTTTGGACTCACAGATTGAGTTGGAGAATTAAATATGCCTGGAAAGAAAGAAAAAAAAGAAGAAATTTCTTAGGAGGCACCTTTATCATTTCCGATTTCCGACCTATGGTAGGTTCAATGCAGCCTAGTAGGAATGAGTAGGTACCTATTATAATCCCGAACCTCTTGTCCCAAGAACGAAAAGGGACAGACTCGTTCGAAGAAAATCCAGGCGTCAGACTTCATTTCGATCAAGCAAAAAGAAGAGATCCATACGGCTGGATCTCAACCAAGGGGTAGCGTCATTCCTACTATGGGGTTCCGATCTCGCTTCGATCTGTTCCTTCATCACTCTTTTCAGTGATTACCTCGATGAGATAGGCAGATTCAATTCAAAAAACCATCCGTGCGTTCACATCAATTTCGTTTTGATCCACTGTGGATCAGTGAAAATGGAAGCGGGTACCGATCTACCCCGATCCCACTGCAGATCCGATCCTTGTATCATTACATTCGGAACAGTCCACCCTTACTTAAAATCAAAAGTTTTTGTGAAAGATGGGAGAACCTACTTCTACAAAAACATTAAAATTAATCAGTTCAAGTCTTAATAACACTTCCATGAAACAAGGCAGTACCCAATTAATTAATACAATTGATAGAATATTACTATGATAAGAATAGAATACGGAATCATTTAATCGCTTGAACACATGTTCAGGCTCAGATGAGTGGGAAGATTCATGAACGAATAAATTAAAAGGAACTTTGGCAAAACATCATGGGAAGGCTAGATGATAGCGTCTGGCATTCCCATCTAGCATTACTACAAATTCTCTTTGTATATCCCATTCTAATCTTATTATAAAACTTTCTCACCTTAGTTTCGGGAACATCAAGAACAGTTAATGTATTCATATCAGTTGAGAAAATATCAGCACTTTTGAAGTCATCAAACTCGTCATCAGTAACCATTCCAGACTGGAAATCGGAGAATACCAACTTTTGTTCTATAGGTTTCACTTCGGGGAAATCGTTTCTCAAGTCAGTTGCAGAGAGGATGGCGAGGGATTTGGTTGGAGAAGAATCAATAAGTGACAGAGGTTCATGGGAGATGTCAAGTAGAGAAATATTTTCAGTGATGGTCCGTAAAGCAGGAGGAGCAGGATGAAGATCAGGAGTGGGTACCATGGTGGTGGGGATCAAATGGCCAGGAGATATCACCGCAGGAGTAGGAGGAGTTGGAGGTGCAGCTGGTGGCATCATTGAGAGAGTTTCGAAGTTATGGAGATCCAGTACAGGCTGAGGGGCTTCCTTCAGTTGCCTAACAACGTTACTGTTAGCAAAGGTGTATCCACTCTGAAAGAAAAAAAACATAGATTGGCTTTATCCTTCTGATGGACACGTAGCCCACATTTCAGAAAGTAGGCTTAAAGAAAAATTTATGGAGGGTAAGGTAAAGTATTCCTAGTTCACAATCTGCACGTTAAGTTCGTGTGTTCTTAACCCGATAAAACAAATTCTACCAGCCTTTTTTATTATTATTATGCTGATGGGACGCACACCCATGGTCTCGGTAGTTTTTTCTCAGCACTCTTTGTGGCGGGCACCACCCAGAGTTACAGTTTTTCAACCACGTAAGTACACCTATTTTTATGGATTACCGTATTCAAAGAGGTTTCGAATTTTCATGTACGTGGGTGGTGATCTGTCCATCTGCCACTTCCTGGAGGACTGCCCAGACCGTATGGACCTTCAAGTCCAGCATTGGCCCCCTCAGAGGGTTGAAATTCTATCTGGACCGGAAAAGGTCCAGTCTCTGTTGTTGTATCTGAGAGCAGTTGGGCCCTACTACGAAGTGTGATATCTGATCTGTGATATATTTATGTCCATCCTGTCATAATTTTATTTCACTTCGCTGATTATAACATATAATAACTTCTTCTTCTTCTTCTTCTTGACTCTACGGCCCTTTGAGAGCCTTGGCCTGCTCAGTAATTTGTCTCCAGACTGATCTTTCCTGTGATTTTCTTCTCCACTGTCTCACTCCCAGCTCCTCAATGTCATTCTCCACATCCTCCAACCACTTCCTCCGCGGTCTTCCCCGAACTCGACGTCCTCCAGGGTTTCCATCTAATACTTTTCTTAAGGCACTCTCTGGATCAGCTCTCATCACGTGTCCCAACCACCGCAGCCTCCCGCTCTTCACAATGCCGACTATGCCATGCCTCTGGTAAAGCTCCAGTAGCTCCAAGTTTTTCCGGATCCTCCATGTTCCCTGATCACATACCGGCCCGAATATCCTCCTGAGAATTTTCCTCTCCCATACCTCTAGAGCTCTCATATCTTTGCTGGTGAGAACCCAGCACTCTGAGCCGTATGTTGCTATGGGGCGGATGATTGTCTCATACAGTTTGATCTTAAGATTTCTTGAGAGCACCTTCGACTTTATCAGGCCTTGGAGAGCAAAGTACGCCCGGTTCCCTGCTGCCAGTCTAGAACGAATCTCTTTGGAGCAGTCGTTGTTGCTGGATATCATAACACCGAGGTACTTAAACTCTTTGGTGGATTCAAAAATAGAGCCATCTAACTTCACAAAATCAGGATAATTTTCCTCGCTGCGGGACGTCTTCATGTACAAGGTTTGGTCCTTGTTAATGACCAACCCAACATCTTCAGCTGCAGCCCGCAACTGTAGGAAAGCCTCTTCCAGGTGCCTCTCTGACCTTGCAGTTACTACAATGTCGTCAGCAAAGGCTAAGAGTTGTGTGGTTCGGTGGTAGATGTTCCCGGAGATGTTAACCTCCAGCTTACGTATGACATATTCCAGTACCAAGTTGAACATAACGGTGGAAATTGGGTCTCCCTGACGCACGCCGGAGGTGACTTCGAAGGCATTGGCTCTCTTTCCATCAATCTTAACAGCACACTTGCTACCTTCCAAAGTCATTGATGCTAACCTAACCAATTTTCCAGGAATTCCGAGGCTTTTCAGAGCTTCGTTTAGCTTACATCTGTTTATACTGTCGAAGGCTTTGAGAAAATCGATAAATAAGTGATGCAAGGAGATGTTCCTTTCATAAGCATTCTCAAGCTCTATTCTGAGCTTGAAGATTTGGTCTGTTGTGGAACGTGCCGCCCTGAAACCTGCTTGATATTCACCCAATATAACTTCTGCAATTTTCTGGATCCTTTCTTTAATGGCAATAGACAGAACCTTGTAAGAGACATCCAGAAGAGAAATGCCCCTATAGTTACCACAATCCATTCTGTCTCCTTTCTTATGTATAGGCACCACAATTGCAAGTTTCCATTCCTCTGGGATCTTCTCTGCCCTCCATATTTTGGATATCAGCTTGTGAAGAGCCACCATTAGCGCCTCCCCGCCATGCTTCAACACCAAGCTAGGGTACAGGGGTCTAATCAATCACTTACCTGAAATCCCTAACTGATTACGGAAGCTCTAATAAGGAAAAGCCGGACTGATACAAATGGCAAAAGACCCAGGCGCGTCTCACACATAATAACATGTATCATAAAACAGTGATCATCGCTATACCCCTTGTACCCCCCCCCCCCCCTTCCATCTGATTTGCCAGTGGAGTCCATGATGGCTTCCATTTAGTGTTGTGGTCACAAAACACCGAATAACATCATGGTGCTTGTAAGGTGATGAAAACGAAAAAAGGAATGTCACTGCTGTGACTTAGTCGATAACTTCACTCACACTCAGAAGGCATTCGATTACTTCTAATAGGTTAACCCTCATGCAACCTTCTCAGACTTCAGTTTATGTTACCTTTTTCATAATTATCATATAATACGACCACGTGCCTCCCTTGATTTACAAATCCATTTCATAATTCATATTGACTATTAGCGTATTAGTATTGTTAGCAAGGGATTCATTTTCACCCAAGAACCAACATTCACCAAGCTACATGGAAGGAGAGAACGGTCATGTTACGCAGAATGTAGGTTGGTGAGCATGGCATTCGAGTTTTGTTCATTCGTTAAAATATAGTGTTCCTGTGTAACCTACTTGTTTTATTTGAGTTTCCTGTATTTACTTCTTGCATACAATCGTGTTGTATGGTCTCAACATATTTTGCGAGTCAGTAGGACCCAAAATATACAAAACAATAATTAATTAAATCCCTCGCGAGCCAAACGACTGTAAACATCGCATTTCCTGATGTAGCATCTTCACTTCCTCAATCACTCTGACAATGACCTTGATGGACTTCTTCCAGCAAGCATCTGCTGAGTCGGCGGCCTGCAGTTTCACTTTGTCGTTCTTCCGACCCCAAACCAGCCGAGATAGCAGGTATTTGACTCCAGGGAAATGTTATGTTCAAGGAAAACTCCAACAGTCGAAGAGGTTTGATTAAATCGACCTCATAGCTTAGCCCGTAAGAGTGTTGTAACTAAAGGTTAATTTCTCCTTAGTAGTAAGGACACAAGCTCAAACTCTGTCCAAGGCATCAAATATTTTTGGGACGTAACAATGGCTGTCCTTAGAGTGCTACTTGCAGTATCTCTTTGGACATCTTGTTCAATGCCGCTAGTGACCTTCAGATCATTAAATAAAAAATACATTTAGACAATGTTTTTCATATAACTGTTAGTTTCTGCACACATAAATGCTAACATTTTAAAACAATTTAAGATAAATGGAATAAGAAGAAAAGAAAAAATGGAAACTCAATACTTTCCTGTTATACGCCCACCAAGCATCAGAACAAGTTAGAGGATTAATAGATCAGAATAATGTGTAGGTACCAATGTATAGTTTGGTAGTCTGGATACTCGCAAGTTTGCAACTCACAACTAAAAGGAAGCTAACAGATACATCGGTTCATGGATATGCCTTCGTTTTCTCCCCAGTGAAATAAGTGTTTTGTTTCCCAAGTTAAAAATGTCTCCATTATATGAGCTCAGTCAGCTGTTCAGAAAAGACTCAACCGTGTGAATCGTCTCTTAGTGTCCTGGAGAGTCTCCCTATATAATTTCAACTTTCTAGGATGAACAGGAGAGAGCTTGTCCAGCTAATTAGGAAAGAGCCAATAATCTTAGATGAACAGAAGAGAATTTAGCTCACTAACAAAGAGACTACAAATAGCCATGCAATTTGGAAACTTCACAATAAAAATTTCTAATGATTTTTGATTTCATTCTTGCAGTATAGTTACCGAATTTGTGTATCGGTATCGTGTTACAATTTTCGGTCTGAAAATTGGGTTGGATTTAAAAAACACATGACCCTCCAGCCCATAGACATATCCATGTCAAAATATTCTAAATCAATCCTTTTAGTATAATGCATACGAGTCTGCAACACATTGGGACATTTTATGTCTTTAGTTGCACCCGTATGTTTTTGGTTGCACTCGTATGTGTTGCAGACTCGTATGCAAGCTCTAAGAGCCACTCAGCTGATCCGGACCCTGGGCATCATCACGTAAACGTGCTAAAGAGACTATATACGAAATTACAGCTTCCTAGAGTGTAAAACATAGAAATTAGCTTTAAGAGCCACTCATCTGATCCGGACCCTGGGCATTGTCAAGTAAATGTCCTAAAGATGCTACATACAAAATTACAGCTTCCTAGAGTGTAAAGTATAGAAATTACCTATTAAAATGATTTAGCCACCGCTTCACAAATCAAACCGTTCTCGCAATATTTGGATCACCTGCTATGAATCAAATCATCGAAACACCAGCTCAATGAAATCATCAGAAATTAACAAGCGGTGGCAATCATGTTCAGAATATCAATTATTGAGAATGATCACCTGAGTGTACACAATTATTCAAATAACCTTGCTCATAACTCAGCTTGTTGGCCACGCACTTCGCAGTAGTTAACATAATATGGTTGGATAAATCGAGAGCTTTCGAACGAATGGTCAACGAATTTTGTGGGATGAAAAACGACGAAGTACCATTTCCCTAGCAACCACTCGGTTGTAAGTGGAAATCATCAAAATATTTTCGTGAGCAATTTTCCGTGACGTTTTTTTAGTTTATGTGCCATAGCAAAGACATGAAATGTCAAAACAGATCAGAATGATGTGAACAGTTTGGCGGGTGTAAAGCCGAATCTGAGGTGATGGACGTATAACAGAAAGTATGAAATACTCGCTCATAGTTTTCATTCTATTGGTTAGTTAATAAGTAACTGTACTGAAAATACTAACCTGTGCCAATGCGACAAGAGCTAAAGCAATGTAAAGTTCCTGTTGAGTCAAAGAACCAGGAACAGTGACATTACTAAGGCTCCAGATGTAGCCCAGTGTTTCCGTGGTGAGACGGCTCGTCATTAGAAGTAAAGATAATTTATTAGTGTCAGCCAAGCCATTGGGAGCACCTACAATTCTCCAGATCTCTTTGTACAAGGTGTGCTCACGCCCTGGAGTTAGCCAAGCAGGCCATGGCCCTACCTGGAAACAAGCAACTCTTTCTTTAGTTGAATTCTTCCATTCTCCATAAAATTGATGGTGTACAGAAAGATAAGTATTCATATATATTTCTAATTTTATTTCTGTGATAAAGATTTTCGAAATGACACAAAGCCACAAGGAAATTTCATTCTACTTACATTTCTTTCTAAAATAATACAAGAATGTAATGGTAAGTATAAACTATGAAAAGCGAGTTTTTGAAATGTCTCAGTTCAAGAACTTGTCGTTTGGATTGGATTGAACTTTAGAGTGTGCAGCTAAGAAACCTGAATCAGTTCTAGACGAAACCTCATTCTGTTAGGAAATCATTTAGGAACCGTGTTAAGATGAACAGTTCTCAGCATTGTTTGGATGTTCCTTCACCGCAACCTACCTAACTTTCGTATTTTCATCAGAACCAACAAAATTATAGTAAGAGTAAACAACCATATCAGGTTAGGGATTATCATCCGACAGCCTTGGTAAGGCGGATATCATCAGCTGCCCTCCAAAGAGACATTCTGACGATTCCCGTAAAGCTACCCCTTGAGTGGAGAGGGCAACGGGTGTACTTTAGTCCACGATTGTCTGGGGGTTCATGCAGCTTCAGTTCCTTCCCTTCTGTGGTGAGTGCTGTCAGCACTTGTTCGCTCTTATCACATTTTCAGCCCTTCATCAGTTAGTTATTCGGCCCTTTTCTAGGGCTTAGAAGAACGTCTACGGAACGTTGTTTTGAAAGAACGTTTTGTACCTACCTTTGAAAAGTTGAATTTACTAATTTACTTAGTTTGAACGTTTAATTAGTTAGTTATCTTTAATCTGCATGACTGCAACCTTTTAAATGTGAATTTACTTACTGAGAATGTGTGGTTTCATAGAAAGACCAAATACTTCGAGTGGAACAGTGAAATGATATAACAGAAGAATCACGAAAATTGGTTAAAAATATTGTGAACATAGAACAATTCATTTCCCCCTTACATTAATCATTCATTAAAACAAAATCCTGGTTTCGCACATCCAGACGAAAAAATTATTATTTAAAATAAAGAAGGGAGGGGGAGGGAGGGAGGGAGATAGAGAGAGAGAGAGAGAGAGAGAACGGCTGGTGAAAAATATGATTTATGGGAATTGCCCAGTTTTGGCGGTGAATTCGACATTCCTGAGGTTTCTCGAAAATCTGGAGGCATAGGCAAGTTTACTGAATATGCTTTAAGCAATACGAATGACTTTGATGACAGCAGAAGGGAAGGAGCTGAAGCTGCATGAAACCATAGACAATCGTGCCTCCCAAGGGTAAGTGCGTGTTTACACTCTGCATAAACTTTCAAAGTCCTTTTCAAGAATTCAAGAGCAATTATCCCCTCCCTTCCACTCGTGCTACCTGTCTTTTGACTCCCGCACCCCCAGGTAGTCCAGAAACGACGAGTGATACGAGCATAGGCAGAGTGAGTGGGTTAGATGTTTATATACACTGCTAACTTCCTACCCTTCCCAAGCCCTGCTCAGCTTCAGAAATGGGCTGTCTGCAAACGGGTAAAAACGGTTGAGGGGAAGTACAAAAAGGTAGGTGAGGGCAGGCAGCAGTTTTCTTAACCCTCCAATATTTTTCGTCCTTACAATAATCCACTACGATGGCTAGAGCCGCTCCCTTGCTATCAGACGGGTTCCAGTTAAGAAACCCAATCCAGATGAAAGCAGAAAATGTCTTAAACTCTGTTCAGAAAGTATCTGAACCCTCGATGGTGGGAACAAGATGAGATAAATAAATTTCTGTACTCGGGGCCCTCGGAACAAAGTTTTCATGGTCAGTGGGTGCTGCGCCGATTGAGTCCCACAACGCTCCTCGCTTGCAACAAACCGTTTTTTTAAGTACGTAAATAATAACCTGGGGTTTTTGACTTGAAGTTTCTGGTTGACTCGTCTTCTTCTGGAAGATTTCTTTCTTGGATAGCAAAGATTCAATCATATTATCTGCACTTAGAGGCTGAAAGCACCAAATTCCAATAATTTAAAAGAAACGTTGCAACAAGCCAACATTATTAAATTCACACGTTTATAATATTCCTAGATTTAGAAAACGAAACACAGATCAAACTTACAGCAGCAGTTTTCGTCATAGTCCGTAACTGGTGCTGTTGCTTTAGATATTCCCGTTTTTTCGTTTCTTCTGGTGACGAGGAGTTCGGTTTGAAATTCATTTCGGAGCGTTCGATTCACTTTGAGGTTTATCTGTTCATTTAAGGTCAATCAACATACAACATACTCTGGCATTCGAATTAATAGCTACTATCTATACAACCTATCATGATTTTCATCCAAGAAAAGTGGTGATTGAATTGATTTCAACGTAGGTACACAAAATAAATTACTAGTCATACGTACTTAACAACCTACTTACCAATTTTTTCTGTTTAAAACAAGTACCTAGCAAGATGAGAGTAGGTTTGTTTCCGCTACGTGACCTGAACAGGTTCAGTACAGAGCAAGGTCAGAGCAAGGGCACCTCCATAGCTGTTCAGTTCAGATGTCAGCGGAAACGCTTTAGGACATATTCGGTGCAGTAACCATGGATACACGAAGATCCATGAAATGGAGTCCCGTTAGCGGTACTTTAGCAAAACCATGAGCAAAACCTTGTGTCTCATTCTTATTCTTCCATTCTTATTCGACGTCGACATTCTCGTGATTCACTCCCGAATATTTAGTTATTTCTATTTCATTAGTTTAGTAGTAGAAATAAGGAATATAATAAAGGGTCAAACAATTCTAATTTAAAACTTTTAAAAGTTCGAAAATCGCTGAATCACCTGAATAAATACGAACAATGGACTCGAAAATAGGCACGAAATCAAAGGAAACCACAATTTGTAAGGTGTAAGGTTACAGAAGTTTGAGGAAGGATATATCGGGTTATCTCAAGTTCCAAAGAGCGCATGCGCGGAGCAAGCTGCACCTCCTCTTCTGGCGGAGCAGAAAGTTCATGTTCGGATCATGTTCTTTGAGCAGCGGAAACACTGGACATCTTGCACCGAATATGAACCGAGGGACTGCGGAAACGCCATTATCTTACTCCTTCTTCACTGCGCAAGCGCAACTTGACCTGAACCTGTTCGGGTCAGCAGCGGAAACAAAGCTAGTGCCAGACAGAGCAGAGCGAGTATGTAATGATCGTACTGTCACAGCCTGAAGACACCAAAAGATGTTATCATTGAGATTGTACCGAAAATTTAATTATCAAGTAAATAAACATGAACTTAGAAAAGTAGAAAGGGAAACTAAAATTCAGAGTGAAATTAAATATTTAAACATCTTTAAATATCTAAGCTCGAGTTTGACATTTGACAGGTGTTCATGATATCTGTTATCAACACAGTTGTTGCTGTTGAACCTTTTCAATGTCTGACCGATTATTTTAATTGGCCTTCTTCCTTTTGAATAGTTTAGGTTCGTTCGGCCAACGATGTCCATCAAAGCTCCTCTCTATGGATCTGTTTGGAGCTACAAAACTAGTGTAACGGCCCAAAAATATTTGATACCTCGACAGGAGTTCGAACTCGTGTCGTCACAACTACGAGAAATTATTATTAATTTCCCGGAGTTGCAACGCTCTAACGACCAGAGCTAAGAGGCCAGGGTTGACCAAACCTCTTCGACTGTGAGAGTTATTTTTCCTGGAGCGTAACATTTCCCCGGAGTCAAATACCAGCCGTCTCGGCTGGTTTGGGGTCGGACAAATGACGAAGTGTAACTGCAGGCCGCTGGCTCAGCAGATGCTCGCTGGAACAAGTCAGCAGTCGAGCGAGGTCATTGTCACGGTGTGTTTTGACTCAAGTGAGTGAGGAAATGAAAGGCATAACAACAGGAAATGTGATGTTTACAGTCTTTTGGCTCGAGAGGGATTTAATTAATTATTGTTTCGTATGATTTCGGGTCCTATTTCGGCTGCGCCACTGTAACGGCCCAAAAATATTTGATAGCTCGACAGGAGTTCGAACTCGCTTCGTCACAACTACGAGACATTATTATTAATTTCTCGCAGTTGCAACGCTCTAACGACCAGAGCTGAGAGGCCAGGGTTGAAAAAACCTCTTCGACTGTGAGAGTTATTTTTCCTGGAGCGTAACACTAGAGATAGAAAAAGAAACCTTGGTGATGTTGTAAATTTATGTCTGGTCAGGACACTAGCCAAGGCATTGAACATCTCAACTTTTCACCACCAGCAGTGCAGTGCTGGCCGTTGTAAGGAGAGGCTCGGGAAAACCTGATCCTGAGCATGGAGTGCCAACAGACGAGTCTAGCCGAATAACTGTTCTTGTCTCCTTGCTCAATGTAACAGCTCTTAGCCGTTGTCAGGTCTCAGGTGGGTAACTTCGGAAGCCCCATAGTCCTATTCTAAATTCCATTGCTCAGTGTTTTGTCCCTTATCCCCCCAGATAATTTGAAGTTTAAGTGAAATTATTGTGGATTCTCCTCAAAATATAAATTCAGTTTCAAAGTAAGTACATGTGGAGAACCCCCTTTCGAATTCACACAAAATCATTCCTTGTCCATCAACATCAAGTCCGTATCGTTTTCCTGTGTGCTTGCAACGAACGGCAAGGAATAAAACATTTCAAAAATGAATAAAAAATATCCTAAATCAATCCTTTCAGTAAAATATAGATTATTAGGACAAAATAGATCCCTTTGGGGGGGGGGGGGGGTTTCCCTAGACTATCTTGAGATCTATAACGGGGAGGAGTCCAGTCATACTTTATCATAGGTATATGGTATTTATGGTAAGTATATAATAATATTTATGCACAAATGTGTTGAAAAATATAAGTTATGAGGAAAAATCCCGGGTTTTACTGTTATTTTTGATAAATTTAGCTAAACGGGGGGGTCTGTATTTTTGAACAGTGAAATTCGAAGGAAATTGAATGCTCTACATCTTTGTAAATAGAGAATCCCTATTAAGCGCATTGTTAACAAGTTATTAGCGGCAACCCGAAAAAAATCCTCGTTTCCCTCCGCTACCATGAGAGCGGTGGTCCCTTGAGGTCGAAAAATTTATTCTTTATCCTCTAGGTAGGTACCTTACCCAGATGATCCCTTTAAAGTTCATTAATATTGCAATATTCACAAAGCAACGACTATTTTTCGACCTCATTAATGGACTAAATATGAAATAAACATGTAGGTATCCCTCATTGGATGTTTGCAAATGAACAGGTAATATGAAACATCGACGACATTGTCACGGATTAATCGTCGATGCTGGAAAAAATCGGACCTCTCAACAACGATAGAGCATTCTAGATTGTGTAAAATTTCAACTTCCTTCTCAAATTGAAGTAAGAATTCAGCACATTCAGCCGTGTTACGCTCCAGGAAAAAAACTCTCACAGTTGAAGAGGTTTGGTCACCCTGGCCTCATAGCTCTGATCGTTAGAGTGTCGCAACTCCGAGGAATTTCCCGTAGTTTCTCGTAGTTGTGACGACGCGAGTTCGAACTCCAGTCGAGGTATCAAATATGTTTAGCCCGTTACAGTGGCGCAGTCGAAATAGGACCAGAAATAATACGAAAAAATAATTAATTAAATTCCTCTCGAGCCAAAGACTGTAAACATTACATTTCCTGTTGCCTTTCATTTCCTCACTCACTTGAGTCAAAACACACCATGACAATGACCACGCTTGACTGCTGACTTATTCCAGCGAGCATCTGTTGAGCCAGCGGCCTGCAGTTACACTTTGTCATTCATCCGACCCCAAACCAGCTGAGACGGCTGGTATTTATTTGACACCGGGGAAATGTTACGCTCCAGGAAAATAATTCTCACAGTTGAAGAGGTTCGATCACTCTGGCCTCATAGCTCTGATCTTTAGAGTGTCGCAACTCCGAGGAATTTCCCGTAGTTTCTCGTAGTTGTGACGACGCGAGTTCGAACTCCAGTCGAGGTATCAAATATGTTCAGCCCGTTACAGCTGATTCCAGTACCTACCAATTTCAATCGTTTCTTTTATTTTCCAGAGAGGCTCCCTAACGACCCACAAACGAAGGAAGGCTACCGACCTACCAAGGAAGGAAATACCTACTGTAGTGGATTTATATATGTTTTACTTGGTGTAGGTAGACCAAGTGGGACATTTATATTCTGGTTATGCGGGTTAGTCCCTGAGGTATTCCTGTAAGGAATGTGAGCGAAATCGCCAAGGTCAGCTTGCTTGGCGGGAGGAACTGAAGGATAGTTCGTGTCGCAGCCGCGTGGAGCACTGGGCTCGCATAGTGGGTGCTGGGTTCGATCAGTTTGGTGCTGAGCCGTTGTGTAATATTCTGGCCTAAGATTTATATCTGTAGGAGGAATATGCTGGGCTTGGTTGAGGTACTGAAAAGTATCCTTTGTTTTTAGCACGTTTGGAGTGTATTTGACACTCGGATCGGCCGGGTAGCCTTGTGTAGAATATCGTGGATATTCGGAAATCTTTGTCGAATCATGATGATTGACTTCAGAGCGGGTCTGAAAGGTATCCTCGAACTTTTGTGTGTGTGAGGCTTGATCTAACGTTTCCTTCATGAATACGTTAGGTGAGAAGGCGATCTCTTCGCGAGGATCGAGCCTTTGGCCGTCGCTAGGAACAGCGGACGAGTCGAGCAGCGGGTAGGGAGCGCTGCGTGGGCTAAGGCCCCCGGCCGCTCCGTGTTCTGCTTCCTCTTGCATGAGGAAGTAGGACGGGCGGCGCTCCATCGATATACCCGAGTTTGTTAACTCGTTTTCGATACCTCTACGTATAGGATAGAGGGTTTGGAAGGTGGACTCGCTTGACAGAGCTTCTTTCCTTTGCTCGGATGTCAGGGTCCTACCTTGTAGTCTTGAAAAAGACTTCCTTGGACGATAAATTAGAGCGGATGAGCTGAGTAATTTATCGGCGTGCCCCAGCGGTCGGTGACGAGCTTAGTGCTACGAAACCCGGGCGACACGTCTCGGAACGTCCCAGCGGGCGTACGATCTAATGAGAATATCAATAGATGTACCGGGTGGCGTCCTGACAGAAGAACTACGTTGGGCAATGAGCAGGATAAATAATCACTGGACTCGTAGATGCCAATGCGAGGTCTGTGTGGAGAGAAGGTATGCCTTGTAGAAAGCAGTAGGAAGCCGTTCTGAGATGAACTCGTGAGCAGAAGGGTCGTCAGCGTAGAGCGTGTAGAATCTTTGTACTGCAGAGTGTAGTCGTCGAGAGCGGAGAGTGGAATGAATTTCGGAGGGCTCCGAGCGGGGTAATTATAGGGAGGTGGCCGCCTCCTGCCGCCTCCTGATTGGTCCGCTTAATTTCATTAATTCAACTGTGTTATCCCATTGGCTCGCACATTGTTTTCTCAGAATCTGCGAGTATGATAGCTGAGTTGGTCCTCCAGGGTGGCTTCCCCGCGTCCGTCGCTGCGACGGGGTCCCTGGAGGTGGCTTCCGTGCGTCCGTTGCGGAGACAAGGACCTTGAGGTGTCTTCCCTGCGTCCGTCGTTTAGACGGGGTCCTCGGGTGGCTTCCCTGCGTCCGTTGTTCAGACGGGATCCCCGGGGTGGCTGCTGGACCAGAGGTGGTTGCTTGCCGCCTCCTGGTTGGTTCGCCTATTGTCTCTCGTGTAATCATTGTTTCTGATTGGCGAGTAGGCTTGCGAGAACTGTCCTTGTTAGTTTTAGAGGACGTTTGCTTGTCTGTTTGAGTTTTCTCATTCAAGGCGACTTGGTTCGAGATACTTGTCGCGTCTCTCTCGCCCAGTAAGTGTTTAGGGAGGTCGCCTTGTATGTTATTAGTTAATATTTCACTTTTGAGAGAGAATTTCGTATTTTCTCTCTGGTGAAATATTTTGTTTGACGGAGTTATAACTCGACGTCTTATAAATATTTGTGTGTCGTGTCTACCTCTTTTTGGTAGCCCTGAAAAGGGCTGTTGAAAAGAGGGGGTGGTTTTCACCACAGGCGCCCCCCCAAGACGTCGTGTTATCAACGACGACGCCGGTTGGGGAGAACTGGGAGGTCTAAACGGAATTCTCCGTACGAGACTCTCACCAGTTGGGGCGGAGGCGGAGGTGCAGGCCTCGCGTCCCGCGCCTGGAGTGCGCCCCGGCCTCGCCGGTTTCGGCGAGCGCCGCGGGGCGTCCGTGGCCGGCCCGAGCTTTGCCGACGGGAGCCAAACCCGCGAGGGTTTGGCCCGCGGCCGCGGCTGGGCTGTTGCGGAGGTGCTCGTTCCGGCGACGTCCACCTCGCTGCGCTCATCTCGTCCCACCGAGGCACGGGCACGTCGCCCGAGCTGATCCACTTGCGTGGAACCGTGGGGAGCTGGTGAGCGGGTGGAGCCCTGGGCAGCTGCGGAGCGGGTGTAGCCGGCGTTGCGAATGCGGCTGGTGTCCTCCACACCACCTCCCTTGGAGCGCTGGCGTCCGCCGGTCCCTTCTTCTCCGGCGAAGGTGGTAGAGGGCCGATGGGTGCCGGAATTTCCTCTGCTAGGAGGAAATTCTCCACTTCCTCTGTGAGCATGTCTTCTGAGTGAGTCGAAGCTGCCATGTTCAAGGTTGGTATGAGCTCCGGGCTTGGGGTGTTCCTTATTTATATCTCCCACTGTTCCTACCCGAGAAAAGTGGGCGTGGCCTGCTTCGAGTGCAGTCACCCACTTCTCGTCGAATTTGGTAGAGGGGACGCGCCCTCTGGCGGATTTTCGGGGAGTCTCCTCCTTATTTTCTGCCTGATTTTGGCTTCGTGACACAGCTTCGTCTGTGTTTAGAGTGTAAGCTGGTTTTATTTGCTGTTTGGGAACTTTTTTTGTGTGTTCGCCAATTTGTACTGTAACCGAAAACTTATCTCTTTTAACAACTTTGAATGGTCCCGTGTAAGGACATTGCAAAGAGGAGAGCTGTGTGGGCACTCTGATATAGACATGTGTACATGTATCCAAATTTTTGGGCATGTTGACGGCATATTTCGTATAATTATGTTTAATATGCGTAGGCCGGAAGAAGAGAGGCTCAGAAAGGTTTGTAGAAGTTATGAAAATGTCGCCTGGGAGCGGTACGTCAATTCCGTAAACTTTTTGGAAGGGTGTAGTTTCCGTTGCTGGGTCTACTGCCGTACGCATGGCGAGTAGTACTTTTGGAAGTGCGTCGAGCCAATTTTCGTTTTGTGCTTTGAGAGCCTCTTTCAAGGATCTATTTCTGCGTTCCACCATTCCGTTTGTTGACGGTTTGTATGGTAACGTGTGAGTATGTTTTACTCCGAGACGTTCCATAATGGAATGAAATAGATCTGATTCGAATTGTGTGCCCTGGTCACTTGTGATGTATTTAGGTACGCCTTTTGAAGCTACCCAAATATTGATAAAGGCGTTTGTGATCATGGATGTTTCGATGTTGTTAAGAGGGACTGCCTCTAGCCAACCCGTTGCTCTATCGACCATCATTAGAATGTAACGTTTCCCTCCTTTAGCTAAAGGTAAGGGTCCGGTAATGTCAACGTGTACATGTGAGAATTTGTTAGCCGTTTCAAATTCGGAGTAAGGGAGCTTCACGGAGCGAGTGATTTTTGCTCGTTGGCAAGTCTCGCATGCTCGGACCCAGTTGGAGACATCTGCACGAAGGCCGTGCCAAAAATATCTTTGTTTTACTTTATACACTGTAGAGTGTATGCCTGGGTGTCCCAAATTGTGAATTTGGCTGATTATTTCGTGCCTTATCTCGTTTGGAATATAAGGTCTTGGGTGTCCTAGGTCTAGGTTACACCAAATCTCTCCTTGAGGGAATTCAACTCGTGTGAGTTTTAGTTTGTCCTCTGCGTTAGGAGGAGAATGAATTTGTGCATTTGAGATGTGCAGTAGAAGATTGCACTCTATTGCGGCCGTAATTTGTGAAATTTCGGCTATGGGCGGACCCTCGTCAGTTTGGGTTGAAATTGACTTTGTTTGAATTTCAACTGGATCGAAGGGTCTGGAGAGTGCGTCGGCGACGACGTTGTCTTCTCCGGGTATATGTCGAATGTCACTTGTCATTTGGGAGATGTATGTTAGCCATCTCAATCGCATTTTAGAAAAATGTGCGTTTTTCTTAAGCATCGTGCCTAGCAGAGGCTTGTGATCTGAGCAAATATGAAAAGAGCGCCGTCCAAGTCATTGTGCCAATGAATGCATGCTTGGTAAGCGGCGAACATCTCTTTGTCGAACGAGGCTTTATTCTTCCATTGTTCTGGGATTTCTTTACTGAAAAATCCCAATGGTTGGTAAGATTTCGAGCCGTGTTTGTCTGTAATTTCCTGCTCCAGTGCCGCTCCGATGTGTGTATCGGATGCGTCGCAAACTATTCTCCACTCTGCTGTAGGGTGTGGATGAGCAATATTATGCAATGTAGCTTTTATCATTGCTTGTTTTAAGCTGTTGAAAGCTTTTTCTCTCTCTGATGTCCATTCGATAGGTGTTTTGTCATTTTGTTTGTTTGACTGAATGGAGTCATACAGAGGTTGTGCTGTGTGAGCGAATTTACTTGAGCAAGCTCGGTAGAAACCACACATACCTAGGAATCTGCGTAGGCTTCGTACGTCTATTGGCCTAGGAAATTGCTCTATGGCTTCTATTTTATCTCGTTTAGGAATTATCCCTTCTTTCGAGATAGTGAAACCTAGGAAATCGACGTTAGGTTTTGAAAAAATGCATTTATCAAAACCTACTCGAAGTCCGTGTTCCCCTAGCTTGTCGAAAATTTGTTTGAGGTGGTTCATGTGTTCTTTATAATTTTTAGAAGCCACCAATATGTCATCTAGGTATACAAATGCGAAATCAAATTTTCGCATGATGCTGTCCATGTACCTTTGCCATGTTTGAGCCGCTCCGGCCAAACCCATGCTCATTTTTTTAAACTCATAAAGACCGAAAGGTGTAATAATTGCTGTTTTATGAGCGTCATCTGGGTGCATCGGGATATGGTAATATGCCGATTTTAAATCTATTGTCGAATAGATTTGTGTATTATGTAAATTCGCTTGGAAAGAGCGAATGTGAGGAGGAGGGTAGGCGTCTTTCTTCGTTTTCGCGTTCAGGAAACGGTAGTCGCCGGTGATCCTCCATGACCCGTCTTTTTTTGGCACACAGTGTAACGGGGACGCCCATTCGGAGTCTGATGGTGCAATTATGCCATCCGAGAGCATTTTGTCAAAAGTACTTTTGACTTGAGCCCGTTTTTCGCCTGCCATGGGTCTTGCACGGAAGTGTACTGGTGTTCCTTCCGTGGTTATACGGTGGTAAACACCGTTGTTTTTCCACTTTCCTTGAAGTTCGTTCATTTTATCATTGTATTTTTCAATGATAGAGCGTATGTTTTCGTCCTCTGTGAGCTGTGTGTCCTCTGGTTGAGGGCTGTTGTCACGATGAGGAATAGTAGCTGCTATTTGTTCGTCAGTAAATTTTTTGTTCATGACTGCAGCGATTTTTTGATCGGCATAGCTCTTTACTTTGTCTTTGTATATATATTTGTGTTTGACCCGTATTCCGATATCCCAAGACTCGAGGAATGGTATACCGAGGATCGCTAGATCAACTTTCGTGATCATGAAATCGGTGGTCATGTCTCCGAGGCCGATGTTAATTGTCGTGTCAGCACGCCCTAGTGTGTCTATAGGGGCGCCGTTAGCTGCTGTGAGCTTGACGTTGGACTTACGAATTTTTAAGCCCAATTTTTTGGTGACATTGTGGGGCAGAATGTTCACTTCTGCTCCCGTGTCAATGAGAAATTCAGTGCCATTTAGTTTGCACTTGAAAAAAAGCCTTTTATACTCTTTAGTCTGCCGGTGTATAGGCTCCGATACACTGGCAGTTATTCGTTTTCCGAACTCTCTGCGTCGGAGGTTGGAACGGTACTTTCTTGTACCGATCTATGAGTATTTTCGCTTGAAACCAAGGCTTTAGGCTGGCTGATAGGCGCTGCCTTTTTGATAGGTTTGGAGGCAGTATTTGCCTTCCAAGTGCAGTATTCTGGGTCTGCACACTTGCGAGTTTCGCTACCGAAACGTGCGTGGTTTCGGCAGACATAGGCCGTCGTTCTGTGAGGCTTACTCTCTACTTGCTGAGGTTTGAACTCAGCTTTTTGTGAGAGGGCCTTTTTGAAACCAGTCTTCGTGGGTTTCGAAGTAGATTCTACTCCTCGTATGTTGAGAGAGGGGTTCGCTGTTTTGTACGCGTGTAGCGTATCAGCTAGGTCGAGCCGGGCGGTCGTGGTAGGCTGTGCTGCGACCATGCCTCGGGCTTCGATAGGCAGAGTTTCGATCCACTTTTGAGTGATCAGAGCCTCTGAGAAGTACCCAACAGCCTTAGAGTACATTTCATGGTACTTGGTGCTGGGTTTTTTGGCGAGAGATGCGGGGTCCTCGAGCGCGAGGAGCCTGTCCTGTAAGGACAACCCGTATTCTCGTTGTAGGCGCTGTTTGGCCTCTTCATAAGGTGCGTGGGGTGCCGTGAGGTAAGCTGAGTCGATAGCTTCCCGCATTTCTTCCGGTACCCACTTGTAGATAGCTGAGAAACATTCGTTCTGCGTTCTCAGGTGTTTTCGCACGCAGTATTGATCGAACTCGGCGAGTGCACGATCGATATTCTTCTTTTGGAAGATAGGTCTTTGATAATCTCCCATTTCCTCCAAAAGTGCTCGAAAGCCACTTTGTGTAGAGGGTTGTTGTGTGAGATGTGGGGCGTATAGGCCCGGCGGGGGTCGCACGCCCGCAGTGGTTCCCTGAAATCCACTAGCTTCATAAGAGGGAACGAAATGCTCCGTGTTAAGCCTGTTCAAAGGCGGGGTCACCATTTGTAGTGGATTTATATATGTTTTACTTGGTGTAGGTAGACCAAGTGGGACATTTATATTCTGGTTATGCGGGTTAGTCCCTGAGGTATTCCTGTAAGGAATGTGAGCGAAATCGCCAAGGTCAGCTTGCTTGGCGGGAGGAACTGAAGGATAGTTCGTGTCGCAGCCGCGTGGAGCACTGGGCTCGCATAGTGGGTGCTGGGTTCGATCAGTTTGGTGCTGAGCCGTTGTGTAATATTCCGGCCTAAGATTTATATCTGTAGGAGGAATATGCTGGGCTTGGTTGAGGTACTGAAAAGTATCCTTTGTTTTTAGCACGTTTGGAGTGTATTTGACACTCGGATCGGCCGGGTAGCCTTGTGTAGAATATCGTGGATATTCGGAAATCTTTGTCGAATCATGATGATTGACTTCAGAGCGGGTCTGAAAGGTATCCTCGAACTTTTGTGTGTGTGAGGCTTGATCTAACGTTTCCTTCATGAATACGTTAGGTGAGAAGGCGATCTCTTCGCGAGGATCGAGCCTTTGGCCGTCGCTAGGAACAGCGGACGAGTCGAGCAGCGGGTAGGGAGCGCTGCGTGGGCTAAGGCCCCCGGCCGCGCCGTGTTCTGCTTCCTCTTGCATGAGGAAGTAGGACGGGCGGCGCTCCATCGAAATATCCGAGTTTGTTAACTCGTTTTCGATACCTCTACGTATAGGATAGAGGGTTTGGAAGGTGGACTCGCTTGACAGAGCTTCTTTCCTTTGCTCGGATGTCAGGGTCCTACCTTGTAGTCTTGAAAAAGACTTCCTTGGACGATAAATTAGAGCGGATGAGCTGAGTAATTTATCGGCGTGCCCCAGCGGTCGGTGACGAGCTTAGTGCTACGAAACCCGGGCGACACGTCTCGGAACGTCCCAGCGGGCGTACGATCTAATGAGAATATCAATAGATGTACCGGGTGGCGTCCTGACAGAAGAACTACGTTGGGCAATGAGCAGGATAAATAATCACTGGACTCGTAGATGCCAATGCGAGGTCTGTGTGGAGAGAAGGTATGCCTTGTAGAAAGCAGTAGGAAGCCGTTCTGAGATGAACTCGCGAGCAGAAGGGTCGTCAGCGTAGAGCGTGTAGAATCTTCGTACTGCAGAGTGTAGTCGTCGAGAGCGGAGAGTGGAATGAATTTCGGAGGGCTCCGAGCGGGGTAATTATAGGGAGGTGGCCGCCTCCTGCCGCCTCCTGATTGGTCCGCTTAATTTCATTAATTCAACTGTGTTATCCCATTGGCTCGCACATTGTTTTCTCAGAATCTGCGAGTATGATAGCTGAGTTGGTCCTCCGGGGTGGCTTCCCCGCGTCCGTCGCTGCGACGGGGTCCCCGGAGGTGGCTTCCGTGCGTCCGTTGCGGAGACAAGGACCTTGAGGTGTCTTCCCTGCGTCCGTCGTTTAGACGGGGTCCTCGGGTGGCTTCCCTGCGTCCGTTGTTCAGACGGGATCCCCGGGGTGGCTGCTGGACCAGAGGTGGTTGCTTGCCGCCTCCTGGTTGGTTCGCCTATTGTCTCTCGTGTAATCATTGTTTCTGATTGGCGAGTAGGCTTGCTAGAACTGTCCTTGTTAGTTTTAGAGGACGTTTGCTTGTCTGTTTGAGTTTTCTCATTCAAGGCGACTTGGTTCGAGATACTTGTCGCGTCTCTCTCGCCCAGTAAGTGTTTAGGGAGGTCGCCTTGTATGTGATTAGTTAATATTTCACTTTTGAGAGAGAATTTCGTATTTTCTCTCTGGTGAAATATTTTGTTTGACGGAGTTATAACTCGACGTCTTATAAATATTTGTGTGTCGTGTCTACCTCTTTTTGGTAGCCCTGAAAAGGGCTGTTGAAAAGAGGGGGTGGTTTTCACCACACCCACCTACATAGGTATTTATTATGACAGACAGTTAGTTGACAGGAGTCACTTTCTTACCAAAGGTTACCAAAAATTTAGACACCAGGCAATCCTAATGACATGAAACTTTTCAAATTTTCATTAAACAACGCTTTCAGTAAAATATAGACTAGCTGAACGATTAGATCTCAAAATATGTTTTAATGTTCGGGGGGGGGGGGACAAATTAAAATGGCCTTAGAGAATAGGACTCTGGACCTTCTGCACAGGCTTTACCGTAGGACCACTGAAAGACCGTAATAAATTATTGTAAACCCCCTGCTAGTTATTAGGCAGATTAATGCAAAAATATCTAGTGAGAACCTGGTTCCTCATTTTTTTTTTCCTTTTGGGAACGTTGGTACTGTATTTCAGTAAACCCTCCACTGCGACCCAGAGGATCGATTGTGGACTCATCTACTCATCCTCATTAGACTTACAAGGAACGGTAACAAGTAACAACTCTCAAGTTGTTCTACAAAAAGAACGGATTGCCAGCGTTACTAGCGGACTCTTCAGACAACAGCTCAAGATCAATGGTTTTCCGGAGCCTCTCCTGCTGTTTTATGTTGTATCAAGTGATAGTGATTAATTTGATATGAGTGAGAGTGATATGACTTTAGCAATTTGCATGTTATTTTGAAATAAGCAGAACGGTTGAAGAAACATATGTTTTTCCTGAAATCAGCTTCAGTTCGGTACGGCGACCATAGAATAACAGCAGGTGGAGTGTATATAATACAAACCTAAATTGAGTAAGTAAACTTTGTTGAAAATTATGTTCTTTTGTCGTAGATAATAAAAAGAATATTGAAAGCCTAGGATAATAACGGGGGATAGGCTAGTCCTTCTGAAATACTAGTGTTAAATCTTTAGTATGTATGCACTTACAATCGGTGGTGTTATGGTATGGATGCAGATTACTTTTGTGTTGCGCTGTTTAAGGTGAAAGTTCTTTTGATGAGATCTAGGTGATGAGGAAGAGGTACCAGGCATATTTCCGTCACTTACCTAGAGCTGTGATGAACATCGATGGTAGGCAGAAAAATACCTTCCTGGTAATAAATAAAGTGCTTTCTCTGAGAGATAGAGCTCGAAAACTCTATTAACTTGAGATGGAGAGAGTAGTATTCTATTACTTGAAAGTTTCGTTGTCAGCAGCAATTCAATTCAATTGTGGGAATCCCAATACGGGAGGACCAGCGACTCGCGTCTCTAGAAACGACACTGTGGCCTAATAAGGTCCATGTCCAATCTCCCCTTAGGATTTCTTATCTGTGAGTAGTAACTAATATATATAAATTACATACATGAACTTAATTGATAGAAATTTGACAAGTATAAAGATGAAAGAATGATTTGATATTTCGAGTTAATCTTTTTCAAAATTAGAAGAGTAGGTAAGTAATGGTTTTTTTCTGAACGAAGGGACTTGGAGTGTTTCTTGGAAGCTTGTAAGCATGTATGGTATTTACTTTTAGTTCAGTGAAGCTCAGTCGTTTAGATTGAGACCAGGAGACCTCATTGATCCCAGTACCCACCTTTGAGCCCGTTCACACTGCTGTAACAGTCTGTAGTTCGTTGGTTGTGGCATCTACTTCAGAACGTTCACTCCGAAGTTTTCGTTAAATGTCACTGTAGGATTTTGTGATCTCGCATGCAGCTTTAATGCCGATCTTGGTTCACGGAAGCTCTATGGTTATTTATTCTCAAATTTAGTTGAGTTGCTTTCCCAACATAGAAGCTTCTGTGTTGATCTTCTGTGCACTGCTTACAGATCACCTGGTAGACACACATTCGTGACTGACATTCTGCGTACCCTTTACGTGTGTAGGATTGAGAGGTATTGAGAGAGGTAAAGTGAGAGCCTTCAATAAAAATGTCAAATAGTTTGCACCGTGGACGCTCACATCCTGTGTAAACCAGGCCACTGCACTTCTGAAGGCTGAACTCGTGGATGCCTATGAGACAGTATTCCTCCTATATTTATTCCCTGGGCCCCGTTGCACAACGGACTAGTAGTATTAGTAAATTTTACAAGTCTACAAGTCCTAATATTATTAGTACTAATAGTTTGTGTTGCACAATGATTCACTAGTCACTAATACTATTAGTGGAATTTTACAAGTTTACAAGTCGAAAGTATTAGTCGGCTGTCCGCCACAGTGTGGCAGGGACAGAAAAACAGTTGAGGTTTCTTCAACGTAAGGTTAGGGTTTGTTCGGACACGTAGTTCCGAACCAGTTCGGAATTCATCTAGTTCGGAATCGAACTGCAAAGGGAGGGGATGGGAACCGGTTCAGAACTCTTAGTTCTGAACTCCCAGTCCGAACGCCTTTTCGTGTAGTTCGGAATTGATAACCTGATAACCTCTCCGTCTTTTTCCCAAAACGTGGTTACATGTTTGTAATTTGTGTTATAAAAACTATAACTCAATATTTTTGTTATACTTTATCAAGTCTGTTAACTGCCTGTTAATGTTTATGAGGCCTGTTAGTATCTTGTGATACTACATTTAAGCAGCAATACCTAAATTGTTATTCAATAAAATGTTTTGAATTTAATTGCATACTTTCATGTTCAATGTATTTCCGCCCAAGGTTTGACTTTGATGTGTTTTGAAAATGGCTACTGAACACATAAATCTGAACTAAACCTCTTTATCATTAGTTGAGAGTTGCCCTGTCAGGAACTGAACTTGACCTCGGTAACTCCTATGAATTTCATTGATATCCCTCGAGTCATTTTGGAGAATAGACCAAAAATTGCTAAAACCATTATCCCCCCCCCAAAGTGGCCATTTAAGAACTTTTTTGCTAATTAAGTACCTACCTACCAGTCTTACGGGATGAGGGGAACTGAATATAATTTGCACCCAGATGAAGAATAACTCCTATGAATTTCATCAAAATCCCTTGAGGCGTTTAAGAGAAAAGGCAACAACTGTTAAAAAAGACGTTTTTTCACATACTTCGATTTGTTAACCCTAAAATAATAATTTTAGGCTATTTTAAGTAGGGGTATAGAAACCCATCTCTAGAATCGGAATGTTTTTATGTCGTACCGTAAGGTCGCAATCGTGTACCTACACAAGTTACTTACAGTTGTATGAAACGTTAAGGGCAAGATAAATTGAAAAGACATCAGATAAAAATGTGAGCGCGAGAACGTGAAATAAGAAGGCTGATGACAACTTGAAAGTTTGGCGGGAGGTACGTGCATACGGGGCGGGGCCAAGCTTGTTTACTGCGCATGTCTAGAACTATTAGTTCTGGAAAAAAGACAGAACTGGTAGAACTGGTTCGGAACGGTAACGAACTAATACGTCCGAACAACGAACTGCTAGTTCGAGGTCTTCCAGAACTGGTTCTCGTGTTGTCCGAACAGCCAAAAGTGGGCGTGTCCAGTTACGAACGGTTACGAACTACGTGTCCGAACAAACCCTTAGATATCCACTTCGCTTGTTTACGTTTTCGTTACCTTTGTTGTGCGTTCAACGTTGCTAGCTGACATTCTAAACCTCTCGTTGAATTCAAGATCACTGGGAAAAGTAAAGTTTACTCTCGGTCTGTAAATTTTACGACGACGGTATTGAGAAAGTGGAATTTCATCTTCAAAAACACCAAAGTCAAACAGAATATCGTCCAACATGTTGAATAAATAACTCGGAATAACATTCTTTCACTAGAAAAAATACACTTGTAAACATTTTACCAGTCACCTTACTCTTGTAGGAAAATTAGTAGCGTCCACTAATACGAGTATTTTCCTCCACGCTAATATTTTGTAGATGATTGTGCAACAGTTACTAATAGTACTAGTGTAAAAACACTAATATATTAGTCGTCTCCACTAATACTATTAGTGCTTGTAGATTTTGGTTATGCAACACAAATTACAAATTATTAGTTCGCTTACTAATAGTATTAGTTACAAGTCCGTTGTGCAACGGGCCCCTGGTGGTAAGTCAGTTGAGGCATATCCTATATCGAGAAATTAGGAACTGTCGGAGCCAATGGCGTAACGTGGTCTCCCTACCTGGGTATCCACAAAATGCTGGACATTTAGTTCCCCCCTTCGAGCAATGAGCAAAACATATTATATGTTTCGTACCTATTTGAAATTCTATAAATACAGATACCAACCGGCGATCAATTCTTCTACGATTAGGAGTTTTTGTCTATGATTTTTCAATGTGTTGGCAAAAGGCTTCTTCATTGTGGGAGACCCCTCCCTTGTGCTTCATATGAGTCACAAGGTTTGTCCGTCGAAAATCAGATTGGAATGAAACCACAACCAATGGAACTGAAAATGCGTTCAGGACTGTTAGTTCCGACTCCAATTGTCGGGACGGTTTTCGGACTAGTTCGGAGCCAGAACCGATGCGCAACACCAACCAACACCAATACTGATACGAAATAACTACTAAGATTTATCATACTTAATCACCTCTTTTCACTTTCGCCACCAGTATACTTTTTCATTTTTTTCAAGTAACTGCTACTTACCAACGTTCTCTGGAAGAGAATGTTTAAGAAATCGATTTGAAATTTTGATTTTTCGGCCGGACGTTTAGGGTCAACATTTTACGTAAAACCGCTTCATCATCGTCTGATAGTTTTTGTACGTTCCGCCTTCTCCTTCATCATCTGTATCAGAAGATTCGGACATCGTTACTGGTTAAGGTCGACTATCAATAAAATCAACTGGTGAAAAAGAGAAGACAATTAAATCATAAGGGAGCACCAATGTTAACAACTCGTCAAGATACACTGAAACTGGTACTTGGGGGAGGCGGGAGTTTTCAATCTGTAATCTGTGATAAGCTTGAAAACGTCTACTGCACATGTCTCGAACCAAAAGTTCTGGCAAAAAATCTCAAACCACTTGTACTAGTTCTTAACGGTTCTGGCCTCCTTGTCCCGACAACGAACTTGAGGTTCCAGAACTCCTCAGAACTGGTTCCGAGTCTCTCAAACCGAGTCGGCAAAACAGGGTGTTGTCAGTCCCGAACAGTTTGGAACTGCTTCTCCGGACAAGCCTACATTTCAATGAAACTTTGAAAAATCATAAATAACAATTACTCATCATAGAAAAGTACAGATGGTGAGGAATTGCTCATAATGTTGTAGTTGTTTTAGTTTTCTGTGACCTACTGTGTTGAATAAGATGTTTTTCACTGTTGGAGGACTTAGGTGATTGCATGCCTGTTAATGCAAAATACTAATTTTTCTGCAGTTTTTGTTAACATTCCTTAGTTTTGGGTTACACAAATGCTGGGAATGCTGGGAGTCTGATTTCTTTCATTGAGGATCTAAGAGCTTATACTGAAGGGGCACCTTTCTCTGCATTGTGTATGTGTGGTGTTAAACTCTAGGATTCATTTCAGAATGCCTCAAAACGGATTTCAATGAAGAAAATTTTGATTTTAAAATTTTCCGAGCCATTGCAATAGCTTAATTTTTCACGAAAATTAGCTAACAACTGTGTCCACCACGACTGCCCTTATAAGTAACAAATGAAGAGCAAATCAGTAAGGTCCTTTTTTACGTGCTGCACTCTACCTCGAGCTTCTCATGTTCGGAGCCCCATTGTTTATACTTGGAAGGACCTTCAAGGTTCCACAGCATTACCTTCGAACATTAATGCCTGTGTATTTGTGACATCTACGAGGGTCATCCCAAAAGTAAGTTTCCCTATTTTCTTAAAAAAAACCTACAAGTCATAGAAACCTACGGATGGTCTCAAGTTTTTTGTTTGGATGTAGTGGTAATCCTGTAAAAGTTTCAGGCCGCTGTGTCGGTTTGTTGATAACCTATTCAGTTAGAAACATGGATGCCCCCCTTGCGATTTCGTCCGATTGTGAAGTGCGTTCTGTGATCAAATTCCTGACCAAGGAGGGGGTTACCGCGATTGAAATTCATCGTAGACTTTGTCAAGCATATGGTGACAATGCGATGAGTGTCCAAATGGTCCGAAAGTGGCGAAAAAGTTTTGAGGAAGGACCTGTTTCGGTGCATGACGAGCAGTGTAGTGGACGCCCATCGAGTTCGACTCGAGAGGAGGCGATTGTGGCTGTTTGCGCAGCACTTGATGAAGATAGACGCCATAAAATTGATGAAATTGTGAATTGCGTTCATCCCAAGTACGAATTAACTCGCTCTGTAGTTGGTCGAATCCTAAAAGAAGATTTAGAGATGTCAAAAGTGTGTGCAAGGTGGGTTCCAAGGTTCTTGTCTGACGAACACAAGCAAAACCGTTTGGAGGCTGTAAACCGCTTTTCTGAGATGCTTGAGAATGAAGGAGACGACATTTACGATCGAATAGTGACTGGGGATGAAACTTGGGTCTTCCACAATACCCCAGAGTAAAAAAAGATAGAGTATGGTCTAGAAAAGTCCCCAGAAAAGAGCACCAAAAAAAGCCAAAATTGCGACATCCGCTGGAAAGATTATGGCCACGGTTTTTTGGGACTCCAAGGGTGTTCTGCTGGTTGACTACCTACCTAAAGGTGAGACCATTAATACTGCTAGATATTGTGAAATCTTGGAACAACTGAGAAAAAACATTAAAGCCAAAAGACCCGGACTTTTGAAGAGAAAAGTGCTGCTTCATCATGACAACGCAAGGCCACATTCCACAAATTTGACCCAGGAATTGCTCAGAAAATTTGATTGGGACGTTTTCCCCCACCCACCGTACTCTACAGAGCTCGCCCCGAGTGATTACCATTTTTCCCCGGCATTGAAAACTTTTTTGGGAGGCCAGCGATTTTCCAGTGACGCAGAAGTCGAGGGCGCCATCAACGAGTGGCTGCGCGGATTGGACAGAAACTGGTATTCTGTTGGCTTACAAAAACTCGCCACGCGGTATGCAAAGTGCCAGGAACGACTCGGCGACTATGTGGAAAAATAGTTCAGGTCTGCAGCTTTCCAACCATGTAAATATTTTAGTCAATAAAGCATTTTTTCGATTTTTTCAAAAATAGGGAAACTTACTTTTGGGATGGCCCTCGTACCATTTCTCCTTTTCAATTTTCAACAAAACCAGACTGATTCTCACTATGAAAATGGTTACTTATAGTGTGCAGTACTTCTATTTGAAAGCTATGTACCTTGATTGGGGAGGATTATTCTCTATAGCAGCGACCAACTATCGCCATTAGAAGGTTAAATGGTTTGTTCCTCTACCTGTTCTTAATTCTTGTTGGAGTGTTGATGAATGCTCTCAATTGCCATTCTCCTAACTCAGCAAACATTCTAATGTACTTGAGTGCAAGCAGTTGGCTGCTTTATGAGAAGTCAGCGGAGTTGAACCAGTTTTTTTACTTTTTTTATTTTATTTGTGTACAGGTTCTGAAAAAACCTAATATGTGGACTAAGAAAAAGCCTTCACTAAGGATAGACTCTTCATACTTGAAATGCAAATCATTGGGATGTGAGTTTTATGGCAACGAAGAATGGGACGGCTATTGTTCTCAGTGTCATCGTGAGCAATTCCAGAAAAGAAAGAAGAAAATTGTTCCAGAAATCCAGAAGGACAATAACGAAAGATTGCAGTAAGCTACTCACGTGATTTTCATTATAAATGTACTTATCAACGTTTGAACTGGTGCAGTATACTTTACTATAAATAATCCTGTGTTGATGTTCTTCTAGTTCAATAAAGGAAAAACACAGAGGGTCACTATCGGAGTTTTCAAAGTTCGAGGAGAAGAAAAGACAACAGACAGAAAAAACTAAAAAAATACTTAGTGGAATTTTCAGAAAATCCCCAGAAGCTGCGAAAGGTTTGTTCTTGATGTTCATTTGCATTCCTATGTAATGGTAGATATCGTTTCTGTAGAGTACTAGCACACCTCACTATGTGCCTGCTTCAACGAAAATTCCTTATTGGAGTTTAATTCAAACCACTGGGTTATAGTTAATTTTGTTTGATTTTGAACCCATGCTAGTTTTTATGGGATAAAACATTGTGTTTCAGAGACAGTCAGCGTTAAGTCACTCCTTAGGTCGGAAATTAAAGAAGTCGACAGTATAAAATTGGAAAATGCGGAACTATTTCGAAAACTTGGTCCCGGCGTAGATGCTGACATCCACAAATGTATCAAAATGTGCTGTAAAGACTTGGTTAAAGAGGCCGACAATCCTTTGACATCCATCGAGGATTTGTCTGAGCGAACACAAAACTTCTACCAGCTGCTCTCTAAGCGGATTGACGAAGATGCTGTTTACCGAGGTACATTGATGATTTGTTATATTATTGCAATACGTTTACCATACCTAAATCCCAGTAATTTAAATGACATTTGACATTCAGACAATTATTTTGCATCAAATATTTGTTTTAAAATCAACGAATTTATGCCCTTCAATTATAAATATGTTATTAACCCTTCTTAGTTCACATTTAGACTTGAGCAGGCCTACCATTTTGGCTGTCTAAATACTTACATTGGCTGGCTTCATTAGACTGCTCACCATCCTTGGCAGGTGTTATCTGCTTGGTAGTATGTTTGGGGAAAAACTCCCACAGTGGAAGAGGTTTGATTACATTGCCCCCAGTAGCACAGATGGCTAAAACACTTTAAAGAGCTTTTCTCTCAAATAAGGTAAAGGCATACGCTCGAACTTTGTTGGTATATAAAATATTTGTGGGACATTACGTACGGCACAGGTCAGTAGGACCCGATTTTAATATGTAATCCCTTTTGAGCCAGACTAAGTATCACATTGCCTAACGTAGCACTTTCACTTCCTCCACTGAGTCAAAACATACTGCGAAAATGACTTCACCCGACTGCAACTTCTTCCAGTGAGCATTTGCTGAGCCAGCAGCCTGCAGTTTCACTCCTTCGTCCGACCCCAATTCAGCCGAAGCAGCTGATATTTGAATCTAGGGAAATGTATATTGGGAAAACACCCGCAGTCAAAGAGGTTTGATTACATCAGCCATGGTTGTTCAGTTGGCTAAAGCACGGTCTTTAAAGGGCTTTCCTCAGCAGAGCACAGACAGTGGGACCCAGACTTTAGTACGTAATCTAGAGCCGATACGTCTGCTGATTATGATCTTGTTGTAACTGTTCCTATCTGCTCCAGTTCTGCTCTTGGATCAGTTCCAAATTACCGAGCCCATTCTTCTAACTGATCCGAGCAGGGCTCTGAGGGCTTCTACCACAAAAACACTTCCTAGTTGGTCCGGTGGTATCGATATTGGTAAGATGCATGTACCTTCCCCTGTACCATACCCCCTTTTTTAATCTACCACTCTCCATTGCTCCTCACCATTCCCCTCTCGCCTGCAGTAGCAATAGGTACCAATAACCTGTCTTTGACCTGAATTTGACGTTTTAATCTCAGTGGAATTATTCCCTGAAATGACGTCACTCAACAAAAGGCTGGAGTTCCCATGGTTGAAACAGAATCGAGAAAGGGTGAAAACTTGAATCAAAACCAAATCGGGATCACTATAGATCAAGAATGCTTTGAAGCTGAGGAGGTGTGAGTCATAAAGCACGCTCTTATCAGAAACGTGGAATCGCTGTACCGGTATGTTGAGTACCCTGGAACCGTTCTGGAGCAGTTCCACCACATGATTAGTTTCCACATTCTCAATCCGAGAGTATCGGCTTACCACTAACGTAATCCCACTTGAGCCAGACTGTAAACATCACATTCCCAGGTGTAACATCTTTCATTTCCTCAATCACTGAGTCAAAAACACTTTGCACTTTGACAATGACCTCGCTAGATTGCGACTCCTTCCTGCAAACATCTGCTGAGCCAGTGGACTGCAGTTTCACTCTGCCATTCGTTCGACCCAATTCTGCCGAGACAGCTGATATTTGACTTCAGGGAAATGTTATTTATGATAAGGACGTGACGAAGAGATTGATTAAGGTATCAGATATTTTTGGGCCGTAACAGTACGCTTTTTACTTTTCTCTGTCTTGACAGGCTCCATACTGCCCACCCTCAATTTTGCCAGTCACCCATCTGATGTGCAAGTCCTCAACTATCCTCCACGGAAGAGGTTAATCAGATTTCTTATTAGGTCCTGAATAAATGGTCACCTTACCTGAAAAGTTAATCAACATCTGACCTTAATTTAATTCATACAGTTTTGCCCTGAACAGCGAATTCAATTGCTAACAGACACGAACAAAATTTGTTTATCTCCTGCTTACAAAGCTTCTCTACCTTTGTTGGTGTAGGATCACAACTAAAAACCCCAAAGTATTCCCTTGTCCACGTTTTTTCCCCGCCAAATATATTTTATTTATCTTTGAGGAAAAATTAACCTATATCTGCCCTATTCTCTGTAACCAATAATTATCCTTGAAAACAAATTATTCGTACTTGTTTGGAAAAAAAGGCTGGAGGTTCCAGCAGATGATTTGACTCACTACTACGTCAGCTTGCCCACCCATGATATGTGCAGCGACAATGTGACTGACGTCATTTAGTTAATCACAAATAATTTTGAAGGATGGTTTCGATACCGTCATTGAAGCCTGGGATGCTTCGATACGCCAATCAGTTCAAAACATTATCCCCATCGTATTGATTCATATTGGTTTATATGCTGATCATATTGGTTCATATTGATTTTGATGATTTACAGATGTTTCAATCGAACATAAGGAACAACTTTTGGACTATACAGAGAAGTATGCCATGACGTACATGTATCAGCTATTATTCTGCCCTCCAACCACCACCGACGAAGAGAAAGATCTTAACATTCAGAAGAGGTATGTACCAACTCCTCTCCTTCATGAAATTGATTTTCAACATTTTTTATTTAATGACTCAAGGCGTACTTGAACCAGAAGGGTCATATTAGCAGCATTGAATGAGGTGTCTAAGGCTACGGTTACTATGGATGCGAGGTCTGACGAAATTTCGTTGTGACGACTTCGTCAGAAATCTTCGTCAGAAGAAGGTGGTTTCACTATGCGCGTTCTGAAAGTCAGTACGTTTCAATTTTTCCAGCAGAACGGACGAATTTGACGAGCTTTATTTATCTGAAAGTCCTTTGATAAAGTTACTGTTGATAAGTGGTGTGAAAACAGAACATGTAAACAACCTATTTTCTACAAGAGACGAAAAGGGAGAGTTTGAAATGCTATTTCAAGATTTGTGGAAGAACCCTCAAAAAAGAAGAACCCAATAAAATGTTGATACAATAAATTTATAATACTTACTGCTTGTGTTGATTTCTTGAGCTACTTTCTCCCACTTTTGTCGTGAAACAGCTCTATTGTGATAGTTCTTGTCTTTCATGTCCCACAAACACCTATTATCAAACACTAGACCAATCAATTTTTCGATATCCATGGTGATAATAGTGCAAAACACTGGAAATTTCCGTCAGAACGCACGAACAAATCAAACCACTTTGAACGCTCGACCGGTTCTGACGAAGTCGTGCGTGTACTGACGTGCTTGCCGCAGCCAATGCAAACACCCTCATTGGAAAACAGGCGTTTGTTTGTTCGGACGAATTTGGACGAACGCATCAGAACACTTTTTCGTCAGAATACGCATTCATAGTAACCGTAGCCTTATGGAGACACTACAAGTAGGATGATTCTAAGGGAAGCCATGTTGCCCTCCTTCACTAAAGGAGTGCCATCTTGGACTCACTGGCAGATCGGAGGAAAGAGGAAAAGAAAATAATAATTGCATTCAGCAGAGAAAGGCATCGCCACTCTCTACCTTGAGGGGTACAGTGATAACTCCTTTTAACTCCAAAAATAAAATTTTAGATCTAAGAATAGATAATGAATAGGCATTACGTAGGTGTGACTGAATACGTATTACTATGTGCAATCAGTGAAGTGAAATAAAACTATGGCAAGAAGCACATAAATATACCACAGATCAGATCAGACTGAAATGCTCATTAGGCACGCTGCAAAGTTGAGACATATTGAAGTATTAAGCTTGTATTATTTTAATTCCAGAATCAGACAGCTGAATTGGGTCAGTGCCAAACATGTTGATTGCCGAATCAATGAAACAAGCACCGAGATTCACGACTTGGTCTACTCTGCAATTACCGGCAAGGCTTGAGAATTTTCTTGTACTTGACATTATTTAGTTTAAACATTAATTTTGAATGTAGTTGTGCTTTCTTTTCATCATTATTTAATATTATGTGTGGGTTATTCGTATCATAATGTGATGTTTTAGAATTGCTTGGGATGGACTCCGCTAAAGCTCCCCAAGACAAATTGGGTTGCGTTGTTAGGTGCTGTCGAACGATCCTTTCCTTGATGCAGCTATGCGTGGGTGGTCCAGCGTCTGCTGATGATTTCCTTCCGGCACTGATATTCGTTGTTCTTAAAGCTAACCCCGCTAGGTTGAAAAGCAACATTAATTATGTTACGAGGTAGGTGGAACCTTATTGTTGATAATTATGTGTAGGGCGTCTTTAGTTAACACAACAACATTTACAGAGACTTACATCTATATCTATAAAAGAGGATGTATGTATGTATGTTGCCTATAGACTCCGAAACCGCTCGACAGATTGTAATGAAACTTTCAGGTATTATTAGGCATGATTCAAGGATTGTTCCTGTAAAGTTTGGTGCAAATCCGTTCAAAGGGCTCTGACCCAGAGGACATAAAAGGGTGCAGTGTCAGGTTTTAGAAATTTATTGTTTAGAAAATTAACTACCCAAGCCAAGACCGAAGGAGGAGGAGGAGGGAGGAGGAGGAGGGAGGAGGATGAGGGAGGGGGAGGAGGAGGAGTGAGGGAGGAGGAGGAGGAGGGAGGAGGAGTGAGAGTCTATCCAATCACCTCTTAATAACAGTTTAAAATTACGATCAATAAACAAATTTAATTTGGGCGCAGCAACGCGCGCGGGGGGAACGCTAGTTACATATACAGTATGAAACATGAAAACTTACGTGTATAGTTTGGAACGGTAGATATGGTTTGAGGTTGAGTCAAGACCTGACAGAGTTCCAGAATTTTGCCCTGTTAGTATTGAAGGTACCAAAACCTCATATTCGTGAAGGAAATCAAAAAGACTGTGTCCATTACAATATTTTCTACTTCTCTGTATGTGTTGTGCCTGCCAGTAAATATGGTATGGGAGTTGTGAGGGGAAGATGAAGTACATTACTCGTTCGTAATTTTACTTACTTTTCTTTATTCTGTGTGCTTTCGCTCTGTTGGGCCTCGTCAGGAAACTACAAAATATATAAAACAGCAGGGGTAACAAATTACGGAATGTTCTTTACGGGATGTTTGGTTCCAAATTAGGAATATGGGTAGGTACTTACATGTAAGTTACAAGTTTGTGTAAGCGCTTGGTATAGATTCGGTTTTCATTATAATATATATATATTTACGTCTATAATGCAAAGAGAGAGAATGTAGGTATGAGCGCATGTGCTATTGATGCACTAGGAGTATAGGTGCCATAGGTTGTGTAGATAGGTGCATTGATATTAGATTCACCAGGAGTATTAGGGATAATTTTTTATTTTTATTTAACAAGTTTTATTGCGCCATGTAATAACAACTTATAAGCAATATTCATGTGATAAATTATTATACATTTTCTCAAGATCTAATATACTTCACTCTAGACTTATTGTTCTGATAATTGAGTCACTAGTCTTGACGTTTATTTCATTTCACTTAGTTCATGCGGTTTAGTTCTTCTAAGTCTTCTAAGTAGATCTTCGGTGTCAAGGAGCTGAACCACATCCTCGTTTACATGATCTCTGTGCCTCAAAAGGTGATTGACGGCTTGCTCGCGGATAACCTCATTTACAGATTCAACTCTCAACTCATAGTGTAATCTGTCGTTTCTGAAGTATCTGTATGCATCAACGCAGGTACGCAGAACATTATTCTGAAAGCGCTGAATAATGTTGCGGTTACTTTGTGCAGTGCACCCCCACAGTTGCGCACCATATGTCCAGACAGGTTTGAGGACTTGGTTGTACAATATGAGCTTATTGTGGATAGACAGTTTTGAGTGTCTTCCCATAAGCCAGTACATTTTCCTGAATTTGATAACTAGTTCAGACTTTTCCTTTTTAACATGTGATTTCCACCTCAGTTTGGCATCGAGTGTCATCCCAAGATATTTAGCTTCATTGGCATAAGGAATCGCCTTGTTGTCAAGGAAGGCTGGCACGTAGTTGATCCTTTTATTTGTGAAATCAACATGTACAGACTTCGCTTCATTCAATCTAATTCTCCATGTTTTTGTCCATTCATGGATGCGGAGGATGGAGTGGTTTAATTTTGTAACTGATTCGATGTTGGTTTCTCCTGTCGCCAAAATTGTGGTGTCATCTACAAACGTGACAGTTGTATTTTCCTCAGTTTCTGGTAGATCGCGAGTGTAAAGCAGGTACAGTAGGTTAGGGATTATTGCTTCAATTTATAATCAATTAGTCAGAGCTTCCTTTCATAATAGACTTCATATTCTTTGAGGTAGGGAACAGTTAGCTGTAGTGTCCTGGACACTTTCGTCTTGATATGGGCATAATTATGGGGATACACAAACAATGATTTGTCAATGATATTCACTTGGTTCACCATAATATATGTTGCATCTATAAATTGATGAAAAGCAAATATTGGCCATGAATTAGCATTAAATAAGGGTTGAAAAATACTGGAGCACATGGGGATTACTAAAATGAGTTGAGGTTAATTAGGACGCTAAATAAGAGATTATACCTGAGGTTCATGTGATTGTTATACATTATGCTTTGGTCATTGTGGTTGTGGTCAGAAATTTGTGTTAAGCACACTAGTACAGTATGAAACATGAAAACACATGTATAGTTTGAAACGATAGATATGGTTTGAGGTTGAGTCAAGGCCTGACAGAGTTCCAGAATTTCGCCCCGTAAGTATTAAAGGTAACAAAACCTCATATTCGTGGAGGAAATCAAAAAGACTGTGTCCTTTACAATAACATTTTCTACTTTATTTTTTAGGCTTTGAACTTTCTAAATACGTAGTTGGCATAAATATAATTATTTACCTAATATTAATTTGTATCTTTTAATTACAACCTGAACTGAATTTTATAATTAATTACATAAAGAAATCAATAAATATTTAAAATTTGACCAATATGTGTGTCTAAATGAGAGCGTTGACCTATTTATATACTCTATTTGGACTTACATAGGTACTGCACAAATTTGGTACGGCCACTACGCTAGTGTTGGGCATAATCTTATGTCGAATACAAATAAGATTGTAATCGCGATAATTATTTGTTGATTCTGAGTCAACTGCGATTATATTTGTATTCTTGTAATCGTATTCGTCTGTCGGCGATTACACGAATACAACCTATAAACGCTGCAAATTATTACACAAAGGTTTATTATTTTTTCAATTGAGTATGATCATAGTTTTAGTTGCCTAGCGTACGTCATAAGGCACGTCCAGACTCCTCGGCGTGTCCTATTTCGAGTTGCCACCACCTATACTTCTATAATTATAAACGCATGTTTATATTTCTCGATTTGAGCTCTTATCTATTCAAATAGTTATTGCCTTAATAATATCATTATCTAAGTACATACCAAAAGTCGAGAGGATATGTTACTAATATGCGTAGGAAAAGCATTGGTATTAACACACAAATATGACCTAGAAAAAAACATGTATTCGTGCCTCGAAGGAACGCTGCACCCACCTCATGGTGCCACAGTGTATTATATGGGTATAACACATAAAAGTAATAAATATCCATTGTCCTACACCCCTCTGCTACGCCCCTGGTCACTCCAGCCACCACAAGGTGCCGCGGCGCCTCCTCTCACTCCACCCCCCGCTCACCCCCCCACCATGACCCTCTGCCAAGCGTGCCAGGCGTGCGTGCGTGCGTAAGTCTCACTCAAAGCCTCGAAAAAGACACTTTTTCGCCCGTTTTTGGCCCATAGCATCTATGCGAGTAAAGCGATCGGGATGGTTAAATGTTAGGACCAACTAGACTCCAAATGGAGTCTATGTGCGAAAGAACGGGTTTTTTAAGTCAATTCTTAGGCCTTTTATGGCCTGGACGGCGAACGGCGGACGGACATTTCAAATTTGGATTCTACGCACCTTGAAACGTAAAGTGACAAAGTTTGAGGGGGGGTTATAAAAATTTTTTGCTACACGATCACATAGGCTTATTATTGGAAATAATAAACCAAAATGCGTCACGGTCATCAATTTCAATAGGGCGTCCCTCCTATAATATGCAAAGCCTTGCTAATATTACCTAGCTTCAGAGAGACGTCCTATTGAAATCGATTTGAGACAAGTAGGCTGGGCCCCAATCGTTGAATTCACTTTAAGGACATCCCTCTGAAGCTAGGTAATATTAGCAAGGCTTTGCATATTATAGGAGGGATGCCCTATTGAAATTGGTGACTTTGACGCATTTTTATGGGTTGTATTCGTGTAATCGCCGACAGACGAATACGAATATAATCGCAGTTGAGTCAGAATCAACGAATAATTATATCGCGATTGATTGCAATCGTATTCGTCTGATGGCGATAAGATTATGCCCAACACTGCACTACGCATGCTTACATTTGAAATTTGTTGCTACAAGAACCAATGTTTGTAGGTACCAGATTTTTTGGAATTTTCGGAGACTGTTGCCCAAACCTTAAATCTTGAGAAATCTCAGGCATTTAGATAGAAATTTTAATGCTCTTCCCAACGGTGTCCTCAGTTTTGAATCTACACAGCAAATTAAGGGAGTTATGATCGTTCTTGTGACAAAAGGTCGAAAACACGAAACATTTTTAAATACTAAGTTACTCGAAAACGAAGCGTTGAAATAAACTCTAGGAGTAACTTTTGTTCAGAAATGAGCTCTAGAATCGACCCCTGAAGTACTGACCAGCTCATGCGGGACATCCTGAATACAGGGTGTTCACACTTTTGGTTAATTACCTCCTAGGGGTCGATTCTACAACTAATTTCCAACAAAAAGTGCCTCTTAGACTTTTTTAGAGGAATTTTTTCGAGTTATTCACGATTTGAAATTTTTTTCGTGTTTTCAATCGGCTATTAAATCGGCTATAACTCCCTTCCATGTTGAGTAAATTAAAATTTGAGGATACCGTTGGAAAGAGCGTTAAATTTCCTTTCGGATAGGCTACCCAACGTGTGAAAATATGCGGATTTAGTAGTCACAAATTCACACCAAAGTGAAAAAATTGTCGAAACTTGAAAATCTTGTATTTTTTAAATCGCAGGACGGCATACATAATCCCCGCGCACGTTACAGGAAAAACTAGGCCCAAATCTCACCTGCTCAACATTGTAATAATCAATTTCTATTTTACTTTGCGAATTAAAGGAGAAAAGTGTGCTTATATGTTGAAAAACATGGTTGTAGCGAATTTTTGAAGAAAATTAAGCTATTGCTCTCGCCTCAAAATTTGTAGAATGTGAATTTTTGAAAAAAATTTATGCAGAAATCCGTTTCAGGCTATTCTGAATCATATTCTGAAGTTTAACGCATTTTTTTATGTATGTATGTATATGTATATATGTATGTGTCATTCCAGACGATAACTGTCCGTAGAACTGTGCTAGAAACTTCAAACAAATTTTAAAATGTTAAGGACACAAAACGAAAGTTCAAGTTCGTTGGCCAGCATGATCGGATTACATCTTCGGGTTGAAATTTTCAAAAATGTAGTCAAAAATTTCAAAATAGCCTGTTTTTGCGATTTGTTGTGCGAAATAATTTTTTCAGCATACTAACATGTGGTATATTCGAAATCAGCGTAAAGTTTCCTATAAGAATATGTATCAAGTTTTCAAAAATTTCAAAGTTTTAAAATCAGTCAAAACTCGAAATAATGCCATTCGCTAGTTGTAAAAATCGGTAATATTTGTATGAAACATTGTTCAAATTCAGATTGAACTACTCTTATGGAAGTATCCCTGTATAACCAATCCTAGAACCATGCTGTTTAAAACGTGGTTAGAAGGTGCTTGTTAAAAAAAAAGAAAAACAAATGTAATCACAACTGATGAGTTTACTCTGTGAAATATTCCGTCCTCCGATTCTCTTGGTCGCTCTCTTTTCTTATGCTCAACTGTTTTAGGACTTGATGTAGCTTTAATACTGACTGTGGCTTAGAAAATATCAGCCATGAAATTATGAAGAAGTTCTATTTATGTACGTACTAGCACGCAGACCCAAGGCCTCGCTCCCCTCGGCCGTCAGTAACGTTAATCTCAAGGCCTCCCTCCACTCGGCCGTCAGTAACGTTAAGCCTAAGGCCTCGCTCCGACTGAAATGTCGAAGATTTCTTCAAAAATTCGCTCATGGGGTCATGCTGCATGACTGGACTTTTTTTTCACTTTGGTGTGAATTTGTGACTACTAAATCCGCATAATTTCACACGTTGGGTAGCCTATTCGAAAGGAAATTTAACGCTCTTTCCAAGGGTATCATCAAATTTTAATTTACTCGTTATGGAAGTTATAGCCAATTTTATGATGAAAAGTTGAAAACACGAAAAAATATTAAATAGTGAATAACTTTAAAAAAAAATCCTCTAAAAAAGTCTAAGAGGCACTTTTGTTGGAATTGGTTGTAGAATCGACCCGTAGGAGGTTAGTAACCAAAAGTGTGAACACCCTGTATATGACAAATAGTACAATCCAGGAATCGCTTCAGAATCCTTCAAAACGGATTGTGACAAAGAATTTTTTTAAATTAATTTAATTTGGCATCAGGCGACTTATGGCCTTCCCAGGATATGCAAAGAAAATAGGTTTTAGCCGACAGGGTAAGGGGGCTAATTGTGGGCCGAAGTTTTACTTTGTTACTTATCTAAGTGCGTCTCATCATTGCAGAGGCAGCTAGTCGGTTTTTTTATGGCTTGGCAATGTGACAATAGCGTCTCGCTAGATCACTCTCTGCAAATCTGAAGTTCGCATGTTTGAGATAGACTACATTGAAACGTTCTAAATATTATTTGTTTCAACAGATTTCTTTTGTGATAGTTCAAACTTTACGTGAAGCAGGTAAAAAGACACGATTCATTTGGAGCTATCTATTCATGGCTTTTCCCAACGTCTGTACACGATTAGGTGATAAAGGGCAGTATATCTGAGTTCGAGATTAAAAATATGAAATTCTTACGTAATGTGACTTCAGGGCATTGTCTCGTTGTTTATACATTCAGATATCATGTATCGATAGTTTTTCAGTATTAATATAGTTTTTTCAGTTTTCCCCATACAGCATTTACCATCTAATTGTTGATTATCACAGGTTTTGCAATGCGAGCAGATTGATGTCTGGAGAAGGAGGGTACTACTTCACAAACTTGGTAAGTGGTATTAGTTCGAGTTCGAATAAGTAGGGTATCAGTTAGTTTCAGTTTATTAGTTATGTCATAGCATCTTCTACAACGACGTATGAATGCATCCTGTTTTGTTGCAAGGGAATTTGTACTCTGTTACTTGATAACTCAAAACTAGGTAATGGAAATACGATTGTGAATTTCAGATAAGCGCTTACATCTTAATGGAATCTCGCCAATCATTATGAACTATTTTCAGCCTGTCTCAATATTACCTAGACTTTCCCCATACACTTTTCGAAATAATTTCCCTAAATCGTTAATTATTTCAGTGTTGTGCTGTGTCATTCATTGAGAACTTGACAGCTGAATCTCTAAACATGCCAGAAGATGAATTCAGTCAGTACATGGAAGGGAAAATTGTCCCATCCAACACTTGGGAGTCAGCTCTAATCATGTGCGAGGTGATAATGAAATATTCTTTACGAATATTGTTCAACTTTAGTGTAATTTCTCTTTGATTTATTTTTGTTACGTACCTTTTTTGTTGTAATTGTTCCTCTAGGGTATGCATCTCATGAACGAAAATCTGAAGAAATTTGCAGACTACAGCGTTAGGAGCGACAAAATTGATGCAGATTCAGAGGAGCTGAGGGAAGCAATGATTGCCTTCCATGTTAGTATACTAAGTATATACATCATTCTCTATTTTTGGTATTGCATACTTAGCAGTTTATTTTATTGAAGTTACTACTGTAGGATCCATTATATCATCTGAAGTGGAAGTAGTGATTGTTGAGTAGCCAGCGTTAGTTGATGCCCAATTAAAAAACGCTGCAAATTATATCACAAAGGTTTATTATTTTTTCAATTGAGTATGATCGTAGTTTTAGTCGGCTTGCGTACATCATAAGGCCCGTCCAGACTCCTCGGCGTGTCCTATTTCGAGTTGCCCAACCTATATATATATTCAAATAGTTATTGCCTTAATAATATCTATATCTAAGTAAGTACGAAAAGTCGAGAGGATATGTTATTAAATATGCGTAGGAAAAGCATTGGTATTAACACAAAAATTGGACCTCGAAAAAAACATATATTCATGCCTTGAAGGAACGCCGTACCTACCTCATGGTGCAGTGGTGTATTATATGGGTATAACACGTAAAAGTAATAAATATCCATTCTCCTACACCCCTCTGCTACGCCCCTGGTCACCCCAGACACCACAAGGTGCCGCAGCGCCTCCTCTCACTCCACCCCCCACCACTCACCACCCACCGTGACCCCCTTCCAAGCGGCGTGCCAGGCGTGCGTGCGTTCGTAATTCTAACACTCAAAGCCTTAAAAAAGACATTTTTTCGCCCGCTTTTGGCCCATAGCATCTATGCGAGTAAAGCCATCGGGATGGTTTAAACGTTAGGACCAACTAGACCCCAACTGGAGTCTATGTGTGAAAGAACGGGTTTTTAAAGTAAATTTTCAAGCCCGAACAAAATTTTCATGGCCCGAACGGCGGACGGACATTTCAAATTTGGATTCTACGCACCTTGAAACGTAAAGTGACAAAGTTTAGGGGGAGTTATAAAAATCTTTTGCTACACGATCACATAGGCTTATTATTGGAAATAATAAACCAAAAAATGAGTTGAGCCGACGAGGAAAACAACCGTTCATAGATATAAAGGTTCAAGGAAAACTCCCGCAGTCAAAGAGGTTTGATTACAGCAGCCTCGGTGGCATGGATTGCTAAAGCGCTTGTCTTTAAGAGCTTCTCTCTCAATGAAGGTGAAGGCATGATTCGAACTCTGTTGGGTTGTCAAATATTTTTGGACCATTACATTTGGCACAGTCAGTAAGACCCAGAATTTGACACTTAATCACTCTGGAGTCAGACTGTAAACATCAAATTATTTTCACTGACCCACTCATTTGAGTGATGAGTCAAAACACACCGTGACAATGACCTTTCAGCAAGCATCTGCTGAGTGAGTAGCCTGCAGTTTCACTTGGTCGTTTGTTTGACCTCAAATAAGCCGAGAAAGCTGATATTTGACTCCGGAAATGTCAAGTTCAAGAAAAACTTCTGTAGTCGAGGAGGTTTGATAAAATATAAATAAATATAAAGATTTTTTTGAGGCATCAATTGATACTGCAAAAATACAAGAACTAAACTAGAATAAAACTCAGTAAAAATCATTTGATATTTTAAATTCAATTGATTGTGATCAAGATATTTTAAAACTCGATTGCTAGAATTAAACACCCTGAAGAAACCCCAGTTCCTGGGAAGAAACGTAAGAGATTAAAATAAAACAACAACAGAACATCCTATTAATTTAAATTTTTTCAAAATATTCAAACTGTCCCGATGTTGAAGATGGGATGGTTGCCTATCGCCTATGACCCTGAAGAACATAAATATATATATTTATAAATAAATAAATAAATAAATAAATATATATATATATATATATATATATATATATATATATATATATACATATATATATATATATATATATATATATATATATATGCTACAAACTAAATCACTTAGGACGAAGTTGGGGAAACCCATCTCAAAACAGAAGTTAGTGAAGAAACTTTGTCTGTTTACACCAAAAATAAAGCGTTACAATGTTGAATTAATTTCGAAGATTAGGCCATCATCAGTAACAAACAATAACTAAACACACATTAGAAAGGACACAGCGTATATAGTCACAGGTGAAGGGAGATTGAATCCCATTGGTTGAGAGAAAAATCTGGATTTTCTTTTGATAAAATTTCCCTTCTTTCACTTCATCTGATTAGCTATAATCCCCCTTCACTTTGCTTGCACTTAATTGTCTGTACCTCCCACCCCTTTCCTTTCTCTCGACCAATGGGATTCAATCTCCCTTCACCTGTGACTATATAAGCTGTGTCCTTTCTAATGTGTGTTCAGTTATTGTTTGTTACTGATGATGGCCTAACTGTTGAAATCAATTGAAAATCGTAACTCTTTATTTTTCGTGAAACAGACAACGTTTTTTCACTAACTTCCATTTTGATATATATGCCATTTGAAGAGCTTTCAAAAGAACGGCTCCTAAATGACCAACTGAAAGTGAACGACTGGTCCCGCTCCCTGCAATGGTTTGCTCACTGATCACCATTAGGGTCTTGCATTTCCCACAGCTCATTTTCGGGTCTGACTCTTTCCTGGGGTCCTCTAGCCATCAGAATCACGCGTCGTCGCTTACCTAGCCTAACCTGGTTCTGTGCCCCTGCTAGTTGACAAACTATGGTGAGTCTCTACTTCGACTCTGCTGGCATTTGTCAGTGTGTGCATGTTCCGCGCTACAGGTCACAATTCTTTAAACATGCAGATTCAGCTGTATAATTTTGGTGACGACGACCTGACATTGGCAGCTTGTCATCAGCAATAACGATCGTCGTCAAATCAACCAAAAATCGAGTTTGGTATACTTTTTAATAGTTTTTGCCACACAGAATCGACTGAATGGGAGTCTTACGTTGCGCTCCCAGCCCGGTGAAAGTATTACGAAGCGCTCCTGAGAATATTTTACCATACACTCCCGCTATTAGCATGCACTCCCCTACAAAAAATGATGTTGGATGCCAATACCAACTTGCAGAATACTAGTAATACTTAGAGGGTGAGTTATTGTTTGTTGTGTTAGTTACAAAACTTTATCAATGTATTGTTTTGTGAGCTATTAGCGTTACCCAGGGGACGCCACGAGAAGGTTGCTCTCGTTGTCCTCCCGTACCAGTGGCATGAGAGCCACCTCGTTCAATTAAATAAAATCTACGAATTTCGCTAAATGTTGGAATATTCGTTGGTCAGTAAAAAAAGAAGCAATGTTGAAGCAAATAAAAGTAAAAACATAGACACTTAGCAAGTTTACAAGTCATTAAGTAGTGACGTGAGGTCGCAGTTCGTAGGACAGTACCTTGACGAGCCTATATACAGGGAAATCCGTTTCATTTGCCAAGTGACGCTGGATCATCTTTTCTACCCATCGTTTTGTTTTCAACACGTTTTGCCATGGCAGATGCATCTCGTGGAGGGAATTTAGTTTCGGATAGATTTCCGCTTGTAACTGCTAAATATAAACGATCTGCGTTATATCACACTGGAGCGCAAGGTAAAAGGTTCACTCAGTCCACTCGAAACGAACAGTAGCTCATCGGAATGTGGCCGCATGGACTTTCACTTCAGAGCGGCCAGCCGGGAGCGCAACGTACGTCGCCCGACTGAATCCACTACAAAAGCCTTAAGAGTTGTCCTTGGTGACAATACGACGTCGTCCTCTGACGTCAGTCATCGTCAATAATCAAAAATCGAGTTTAGTATCGTTTCCAATAGTTTTGGCCTCACAGAGTCGTGAATAAGAAGTCAAGTACATTATGCTAGATGACCAGTTTTTCAAACTTCGTGAGGAAGCTGGTGAGCAGACCCTTGTAGTAGTTGGCTTTACACCATTTTTGTCGTATGCCAAGTCAGAATTATTACGCTCGTCATCATGGTACCAGCGAGCTGAGAAGTGGTGGAGTCTTGGGCGATGGCTCCAGTGCTCCCCTCGAGTCCGATGTTGAGACACCCGAGTGATCCCCTTCACTTCGCAATCTCGAAAATAGATTGTCCCGAGTGATCCCGTAGACGATAAGAGAAAGTGCACCGGAATCCCCTTCACTTCTATAATGGTGTTTTCTATGTTGTAGGTTTAGGAAGATACAGTTTTGAGGCTTGGTCCCACAGTACAAAACTGATTCTGATGTTGGACGGTGGCTGAAGTGGGTCTTTGGTTTTCCACTTGAATAGTGATGATGTGGCTGAGACCTTTTGTGAATGGTTGCTGGACAAACCTGACGACGAAGGGGGGGGGGGGGGGGGGATGCAATTGACGGATTTTGCCCAATATATCCAGTGAGAGATATACGCAAAAATCAACTGCGCTAATGAGGTAATTTGACGTGCTGATTCCGTACGTTACGTATTGTACTGGCTACTTTTCAAACACGGGATCACCCAGGCGTGTCGGAGCACTCCCGCTTTTTTTCTAGCGGAGCACTCAGGTGAGGTGGGAGCACTGGCGTGACTTTTCTACGGGAGCACTCAGGTGTTTTTTCAGCCCCTCGGGAGCACTCGGGCGGTCTCCCGGAGTCTTGATGTTTCTTTTAAACGCCCTTTCATTGCTTGCTCGTCCATTATGTTAAGCATTTTTCAAAAGCTGTTCTCGACCTTTTTCTTTCAGTTTAAAATTAAACAAGAGTTCTCACTGTTTTACTAAATTGGGGTATGTAAGTATAGGTTCCACGTTTATTTCCTTACCAAGCCCCTCACAATCTGCTTTATAAATCTTCTATCCCACTTTTACCTCAACGTATAGACCATGTCCCATGAAGCAGTAACTATGTACATGTTTTGTTGAAATTGGGTAATTTAAATGTATTTCCTCCAATTAATACGACATACATTCCCACTAATTTCGCATTTTAATGGTTTTCAGGATGAAATTCTCCAACGCATAGATGAGCTGAAAGAAAGCTGCCCTTTGATTTTAAAACCGTTGAGGGAGCCCACAGATTTGGACGCCGACGATCCATGCGTCCTTGATCTTCCTCCACCACTTTCACCTCAAGTGAGAAAAATATCTATTCACCATTTTGTAGGTGCTGTGTATCATACCATATATACCAGTATTGTGCCTTGACCAGGTTACTAGATACCTTGGTGACACTTCATGAAATTTGGTGCATTTAGTTATCTCAATGCACTTTCTTTGCATTGATTTAAAAAAAAACCAGCCCATTGTCAATTCTACCTGTTTCTTTAGTGGTTCCATTGTCACTGTTGAGTTCAATGTATTTGAATATCCAAAGTCCCCACCTTAACGTTTTATTTTATTCTATTTGTATTTATTTATTTATTTTTAACAAAGAATGTGTTTTAGCCTTGGCATCTCCAACCGGAGAAACCGAAACGTTTATGTGCAACGAAAATGTCTTGCAACAATGTCTGGTCATTTCCACTTACAACCGAGTAGTTGCTAGGGAAATGGTACTTTGTCATTTTTCATCCAACGAAATTCGTTGACCATTCGTTCAAAAGCTCTCAATATATCCAACCATATTATGCTAACTGCTGGAAGTGCGTGGCCAACAAGTTGAGTTATGAGCATGGTCATTTGAATAATTGTTTAACCACAGGTGATCATTCTCAATAATTGATATTGTGAACATGATTGCAACCGCTTGCTGCTTTCTGATGATTTCATTGAGCTGGTGATGAGTCGTTGCGCTGGTGATGAATGAAGAAAACAACTCGACATAGTAGTGATAAGATCTGAGTCATTCTTATATGCAGGTTTTACGGGTTTAAGTGAAACGCGTGAGCTAAAACACATTCTGTGTTGCAATAATTTCATTCAAAGTATGTAAATAGTGATAAACGGGAGTCAGAGGGCTTGCTCCCTGGCGGTGCGGAGTGCCGAGTTTTTTTTTTCCCCTCATAAATTGATTAGGTACTGGCCAGCACTTTTTGAGTACATTAAATTGGTCAAATTTCAAAAACTGTTCTAAAAAATGGCTAAAACCGGCTAAAAATCGTTGAATTTTTTAGCTGAATATTGCTTAAATAAAGTTTATCAACTATAAAATAGAACATTCAAAAATTTATATACTAAATTAAGCTGGAAAATGTACTTAATTTCATTATTATTTTCTAAAAAATCTGTAAAAAGTCCAGTCATGCAGCATGACCCCATGAGCGAATTTTTGAAGAGTAAACTCATCAGTTGTGATTACATTTTTTTTTTTTAACAAGCACCTACTACCTACGTTTTAAACAGCATGGTTCTAAAATTGGTAATACAGGGATTCTTCCATAAGAGTAGTTCAATCTGAATTTGGAAAATGTTTCATGCAAATATTACCGATTTTTACAACTAGCGAACGGCAATATTTCGATTATTGACTGATTTTTCAACTTTGAAATTTTTGAAAACTTGATACATATTCTTATAGGAAATTTTACGCTGATTCCGAATATACCACATGTTAGTATGCTGACAAAATTATTTCGCACAAAAAATCGCAAAAAACAGGCTATTTTGAAATAATTGTTGACTACATTTTTGAAAATTTCAACCCGAAGATGTAATCCGATCATGCTGGCCAACGAACTTGAGCTTTCGTTTTATGTCCTTAACATTTTAAAATTTGTTTGAAGTTTCTAGCACAATTCTACGGACAGTTATCGTCTGGAATGACACATACATATATACATACATACATATATACATACATAAAAAAATGCGTTAATCTTCTGAATATGATTCAGAATAGCCTGAAACGGATTTCTGCATAATTTTTTTTCAAAAATTCACATTCTACAAATTTTGAGGCGAGAGCAATAGCTTAATTTTCTTCAAAAATTCGCTAAAACTTCAAAAAAATTTAAAAATCAAAAACCTCTTTTTCAATAGCAGATTATCATTTAGAATACGTTTCTTGTCATATAATTGAGGAGCTGACATGGAAAAGCAGTTAAGTCCAAAAATCTAAAGAACATTTTTTTTCGTCGAAGTGCAAGTCGGCCATAGGTCCTCCCGTCTTGCTAGATCGCACCCTGAATAAATGTGTGACCTTTGCATGGCGAAGAGATTATGTCCAAAAAAATCTGATAAGAGTTCAGAGGGAGTTCCAATGAAATTTGATTTTTGGACTTAACTGCTTTTCCATGTCAGCTCCTCATATTAATAGTTAACTATATCCTTGCACTCAGAAACCTTAAATTTTAAAAAAATTCAACATTATACAATACGATAATTTACGAAAATTCGCTCATTTGATCATGCAGCATGACTGGAACTTTTTTGTGTTTGTTCGAACAATCCTGTTCTTTGCTAACCATTGTGCGTTTGAACTATAAATAGAAGGCACTTCAATTAAACCAGTATTTACCAATAAGATGGTTATTTGTTTTAGGTAGTCTCAGAAAAACCCAAATTACTCGAACCGGAATCCCCTGAATCTCCAGAATGGCAGCTCACTCCTCTGCCTGATCCGTCGCTGACAGCCGTCAACTACGATTTTGACCTTTCAGATTTATCTGGAGGAGACTTGAGCACGTGTGATGATTTGGGAACTCCAGGATACCATTCTATGGGTAAACTTCCATCTCAACCTTACTACATATTGCGTTTAGCATGTATTCAAAATTTAGTTGAATAGAACAAGTTGATCCACCATGCTCTTCAAATCGGCTATTATACTAATAGGTATTCATGGTCCATTTCGTAAATCGAATCGTCGAAAATCGAAATGCTAAGCAGCTCCCTTGCTTGAATTGGTGTATCAATGCAGATAATCTCCTAACCAGGTTATGAATAATAAATGATCAAGTAATTGGTAAAACAATAACCATATCTTATTTATCTATAAACTTAAAATTCGAGAATTTGAATAAATTAATTATTGCGTCAGTAGATCTGAATAACGAGCTTGACAACTGTATTTTATTGATAAGGATATTTCACTAAGCAGCTGGTAGCGTCGTTGCTACTTTTCGAACATTCGTAAATCAAATCTTCCTAAATGACCCCACGCATGCGCATTGGATCCCGTCAAAACACGAGTTTCAATGGTTCGACGTCGAAACTACTGGACCACGAAGACCCCAGATGGTTTGCGTTTTGAGGACGAAGTCTGCTCGAGAAAATTGAACTACTTATCTTCTTATATTTTGAAAATTGTTGTACGTACCATAGTTTTTTGTTCGCAATTTTTCCTTTCCTCCGTTTCAGGCGTCTTCAAACTTTAGATTTATCAAGTAGATCATAACTGATATGTTTTAAGTTTTCTTAATGAAATAATATATACTCGTAAATAGACACTCCTCGCTTTAATAGGGAGGCTATGTTCATTTGGTTCCTGAACTTTGAAGAATGAAAATGTCAGGCACTGGGCTAAAAAAGGTATTGTGTGGGAAACATTTGTGGAAATTTCTCCATTTTCGACCGTGACACTGGTGGTGTAGAGCGTGCAAGTGGGGTTGATTCATTCATAGGATCAATTCATCCGCTTGGAACAATTGCCAGCAAAGGTATGCTTTAAAAATTGAAATTGAATTCTGCCACATTCAGTTTGGAATTTTGGGTCTATAAAAAAAATTAAAATATATATATATATATATATATAGCCGCATTATTTGTGACCAGCACAAATTGAAATGATTTTTGACGAACAGAGTGAGTCTTCTGTGATGTCTCGCCCGAAGCTTGTCTGTTTATCCAACAGTGAGCCTTTCAGCTGAAATTTGAAAGGTAAACTCCTTACAAACCAAAAATTTACTAAAGATTTTGTCATCACAGCCAAAAACGTGGCACTAACAAAATATTCATTTTTCGAGATTTTAGCTGAGGATTAAACTTGTAGAGAATTACATTTCACTTCAGATTTTGAGTTTTAAACTGCTTAACACAAACAAGAACGTGAACATTGTGGGGGAAAAAAATTTCAATTATATACCTATATATAAACCCTGTAGTGACTACACAAACACATGCGTATATGTTAGACATAACACCTTCACTGTGACATGATAACTTCAACCGAACCGTCTATTTTATGTGATCTCTATGATGGATATATGCATTAGTGCTGCTTATGTGTTCCTATGATCTTTAGGATCGCCTGCTTATAATACCAGAAGATGATGTGCCATAACTAATTTAGAATTTTTAATCTTCAACAGAAACCGCATCAGTTCAATCGCTTGATTTGAACGCTTACCATCCCACTGTAGTAATGAAAAGAGTTGATGACATTGGAGTATCCCTTCTTGATGACCAGCCTTCATCTGGGTCGTCATTACCATCACCTCTCAAACCAGAGCCTTCATCTAGTTATCAGGTAATTGGTCACCTTCCATCATTCATTTTTTGATGAAATAGTACATTCCATCTAACCACACTTCAACCTCATCAAAACACCACTCCTGCCAGGGCTCACTCCTGCCCAACGTGACTTTGCTGGTGCCCGAAACTTGAAAAATTATAGAAAGACACAAACAAACACACTAATGTGTGAAACATCTTAGGATGAAATAAATCAAATTTAAAAATAGTAAAAGTACCTTTTTCACACCCATAGGTTATCATTATCATGTATCAAAAGCACTTAGCGTTATCGTATACTAACTGCTCCGGCTCGCTTTGCTCGCCTCCCCCCGGACCCCCCATTACATTGATCGCTTCGCTCGCAAGGTGTGGCTGTGTACATGCAATGTATTACAATTGAAACATGTAGGGGATGTTGCTCGCTTCGCTCGCTCGGTATGGCTGTATATGTGTAGGAGAAACCCTGGACACCCTCCCCCCCACCCATAAGTTGCTGTATAGTGCAATGGTATTTGACTGTAGAGTGGGACTTGTTGAATGATTGGAAACGGTAGATCCCTAAGGGTAGGTTTAACGTCTGTAGAAAATGCTGCTCGCTTCGCTCGCTTGAGGAAGTTATACTGCCCACCCAACTTGGCAGACGCTTTTTTCTGTTGGAAATTCTAACAAACAAATAATTAAATCTTATAAGACTACGTGGAATCACGAAAAGTTTATTAACCTTGAAATGTCTCTCAAACGGAAAAGTTCCATCCTTCAACGCGCGTGTGCTTTGGCCATCTCGCAACATTGTGAAATGGCGGCGGGCTCGATTAACTTCTCATTTTAATCGCTTCCCCTCGCATTTTGACTAACTTCCCGTCACTTTTTTCGATATCCGATTTTGGATTCAGATTCGGCGGAATCAAACCTTTACTTCGCCCGCGAAAACCGTCCCAAAAAAGGAACCTTTATGGGGTATATTTTAATTGGAAAAAACCAGGTTTTTCGTCGGAATTTTCGAGAAAACGGGTCTGTACTCTTGCATTTTTTGACGCATTTTTTCCCGTTACTTTTTTCACGATCCGATCGCGCCGTCGTCTTCCTCCTTCAAAAACCTACAAAACCGGTATTTTTCCGGAATTTTCGACAGCCGTTTAGAGGGGTACAGGAAGCGGGGAAGTCGAAAAAGCGCGCATTAACCGTTACTTCGACCCCCCTCCCGCCCTTCGACCCATGGTTTGGGTGGGATTAGAGAATTTTAAATTTGCTTATACACCCATTCGGAAAATCCCAAGAAGATCCCCCAACTCGTAGACTCCCCCCACTCAGCCGTGTGGCCGTGCATAGACACGACAAACAGACAAACAAACAAACAGAAGGAGTTTCATTCTTATAAATAATAGAGATAGAGATCTTATATGAGGCAATAAGGATAAATCACATTTGCAAATCATCTTAAGGAGTACAATCATAGTTACGATTTTGATTTTTGATTAGTTACGAGCTTGTAGAATTTCTTCGTTCTTTCTAAAAGGAGGTATGTTGAATGTACTTGAAGAATTCGTAATTATCAAAAGTGAGAGGTCTGGTAAATGTTTAAATTGGGATATCTATCCCTCTATATATTTCACCATTTGTAGGTCCATTTCTTTAAAGCTTTGAATTACCCCCTCCCCCTTCATATTGTTAAAACCAGTTTGAGTAACTGTCTTCCCCCTTTTCACTTCTTCTAATTAGCTACAATCCCCTTTCACTTTGTTTGTACTTTATTGGTTTTACCTCCTGGTCTTTTCCTTTCTCTAGACCAATGGGATTCAAGTTTCCTTTCTCCTGTGTATATTTCACATCCTTTTTTTTTTTTTTTTTTGTACTTTCATCTAGTGTTTGTTACTGATGATGACTTGACATCAAAATCAATCTGACGCATCATCTTTATCATAAGCATAGGGGCAATAGCAGAAACATTCCCGTAGAACAGTTTTTGCTGAAAGGCTCCACTAGAAATCAGGCAGGAGGGAGTACCGATAATCTAGGGAGCATCGATTAAAGAATCTTACAAATACGTTGTTGAAATTCATGGAAACTACAACCATTTCTTGATGTTTAACCTATAACATATTACATTGATGATCGTCCACTTTCAACATTCATAAGTTGAATATTGTAGTAGTATTAGTGCGTAAAAGTATGCATACATATAAAAGTATACGTATAAATTATATTACCTGTATAATACATACTACCTGGGAGCCTTTCTCCATTTTTTGTACGGGAACCTTTCTTCGCCCTGAAGTCTTACTTCACTTTTCCCACTGGACCGTTACTGCGAATTTTCGATCAGTGAGAGTATTTCTGCAGCTTCGGAACCATAGGTCACTGTCAAATATCTATTAAATACATAAAAATTATACATTGGGTTTCCATTTCTTGGGATGATGATTATTTAAATTTGGTTGCATCCTTTGAATTCCGCCCCTAAATTGTGACACTTGTTCCAGGGATTCTCATCGCAAGGATGGCAAATTCCGAGCATCCCTTGCGAAACTGGTGCTTGGCCTCTAAGCAGTGAACGTAACCACAATTGAATTACCTTCTATATGCTTGAAGACCCACCAACATCAAGATATTACTACCTACCCGAAAAATGACCAGGTTTTTGTTTATTCCTGCAATTCTAGTCCGAGCAAATTTTCTTCATTTCCACTATCTACATATTCTTGAAGGAATATCTAGGTATTGTACGATATTGATGTGATTGATTTACAGTTAATTACACAGAATTGTCAGGTTTAACTGGAGATTGTTGTTCTACTTGTTCTAACTTAAGCTTAGTTGTTTCTTATTAAAAGAGTGCGATGATTCTGCTTCAATGCCACCGCCAGACGTTGAAAAAGAGGTAGGTCGGAATCTTGTGCAGATTAATTTGAAAATTTTCACGTTCCAACTCATTCTGGTGCTGGTACTTATTAAATTTCTCTACATAACTGTAATTACGCTGATGAGAAGAAATACTATTTTTAAAAGCTATGGCAAAAACTGCGGATTTCCTGCAGGGATGTGAGAAGTGAAGAACAGATACTTACTTAAATTCTCACTTCCCCTGTAAGGGAGCGTCAATTTATCAAATAATGTACCGGTTTCCGTCTGTTGACACAGACGCTCTTCAGCAAAATGTGAAAAAACTACAAGTGTCCTATGAGCAAACAGAAGGACAGGCATAAACGTCAACAATAACTCGTGAATGAAAACTAATTATCTTTATAATTCCGAACGGTCTTTGAAATTGTGAAGTACTTCGCAGTCCGTTTTTAGTGTTAGACTGCTCATTCGAATCAGCACGGCCCCAAGTTTGTTGCAAAAGTGTCGCCGTTCGTCTCTATACCCGTCTTGATCGTGTTCTGGGCGGTCCTTATCAACGAGAGTTGTTTATCAGGCTGTGGCGGTAACAACAGTTGCCATCAATTCACCTCAACATTCTCTGGAGCAGGGAAATAGCTAGATATAGACAAACCAGAATGCTCGTTACGTCTTCTGATCCTAAGCGAGCATACTGGCTTCTAAGCAAAAGTAGAAATTCCATTAAAACCATGATTGGGATCCTCACCGGACATTATGATTTCCGCAGGATGCTAAATATTATGGATAACTATATCTCACCTATGTGCCCTTGCGGACTTGAGGAAGATTCCACAGAGCACTTTCTTTGTAGATGCGACCGGTACTGGAGATCCAGAACGGAGGCATTTGGGCATCATATAATTGATCGTGCTTCCCTCAGAGATATTGAGTGGAAAATAATCAAAAAGTTTGCTGATCTAAGCAAAAGGTTTGCTTGCGACGACTCCAACTCGGGGTAACCGGCGGACTCTGGGGTCCTCTTTTAAATTAAAGGGGCCTCTTTTTGAGGGAGAGTATAAGCCGTTCATGGTGCCTGAAACTCTTTTCCAATGGTAACCCCGAGCAGTGAGTGAGTGAGTGAGTGAGCCATCAATTCACGGTAAGTAAGAAACGTAGTGTAGTTACTAACATCTAGGAGAGTTATTTCTGAACGAAGAAATTGAAACTGAAGATAGCGGACTTTATATATATTCCCCGATTCAACTTTTTGTTTAGTCTCATAGTGGCGAGGACCACCTCAACTGGTGATATTTATTTCATTACATTACTTACATTTTGATAGGTATGTCCTCTTTTTAATCATGTAATAACATCGCCTTAGCTTTGCACCAGGTAAAATAACGCCGCAAATAGCGTTACTATAATGTGCTGAGTTCCTGTTAGGTACTAACCACCAACCAACCAAGCCCTAACAGGCCTCTAGTTAAGAATAAAAACTAATATAAGGAACATACATACATTTATGAAAATCAATGCTTGTGAAAACGTCCTACAAAAAACAAACTCGGCCCTCCGGGCCTCGCAAGGAACTCCGCCGGGGGGCTTTGCCCCCTGGACCCCCCGATCATTTCTGGTTAGAGCATAGGGCTAAAATTCAAAAACATGGAACATGCTTTATTCATTCAAAATGTGAGAGCTCTGGTATATAAATGAGAGGACTCCTGACTCAGATGTGATGACGCACCCACTCACTACCTTACAAGGAGGCATTCTTGACCGCGCTACTTTGGGGTCGCTCCCGCGTTCCCTTTCCGCGTAACATTTTCTGGCAGTAAAAGCATGTTCCATGCTAAAAAAGAAAACTCATGAGGGTGTGGTATAGATGCATAAGTTTTATGCCTCATAGTTTTTATTTTTTCTTTTCTGTTGGAAGTTTTCACAGGCATTGATTTTACTTATATTAGTTTTTAGTCTTAATAAAGTCTTTCTCGTGTTATTGTTGACGTGTATGCCTGTCGTTCTGTTTGCTCATTGGATGCTCGGAGTTTCTTCACATTTTATTGAAGAGGGTCTGTGTCAGCAGACCGAAATCGGTACATCATTTGATAAATTGACGCTCCCTTACAGGGGAAGTGAGAATTGAAGGATCTGTTTTTCACTTCCCACACCCCTGCAGGGAATAATCAGCAGATTTCGCCATCGTTTTTAAAAATAGTTGTTCAATTTCCATTGCTGATGGAAACACACTTCATAGTCAGCTGTGACTTTCTTGTTCTAAATTTGATATTATGCTATTTCCGCTTCTTTGAAATCGAGACTCGTGGTTGCCTATAATGCTTGCTTGAGATATGCATATAATGGTAATTTACGTCAATCTCTATCCCATCTCACCCTTCTTTGCCTTCCCCTGGAGGATTATTTCATTTTCAGGCATTTAAAATTAATTGCAGAAATAATTAATGGCTCAATGCCAATGTATTTGTCCAACTTAGTTAATAGAGCATCTTCTTTTAGATCCCACTCTCTCTCTGTCATCAGGCATACCAGTCGAACTATGTCCAAGTCCTTTGGGGTGGCAGGAGCAAGGATCTGGAATTCTCTTCCCTTGTCTGTGCGTGCGTCCCCCTCCATTGGTCGATTCTTGAAGGCTACTGTTCAGTATCTTATATCCGATAGTAGCCAGCATTTAGTGCACTCCCCTTCGTTCTCCTCTCCCCCTTCTTCTTTTTGTGATGCAGAATATCTTTAAACTTTCCTTTATCTTTTAATTATTATTTCCTTTATTTACCTAAATATTTTTAATTTGTACTTGATGTTTTTCTTTTCTACGCCACCTCATGTCTAATTTTGTCTTTTGTCTTTGTTGTTCATGTGTGCTTACATAAACATATTGTTTCCTGCACAATAAATTATTTGAATTGAATTAATTGAATATTCGTCTGTATTTCTCTCTTTGGTTTGTGCGGCTGTGACATATTTGATTTGTTCCCCTTTCTTCCAACATTAGGGGCATTCGTGGTCCTATTCGGAAATCAAATCTTCGAAATTCGAAATGAAAGTGACGTCCATTGTGGTAATATGTGAAAGCCAAATCAGTCCTGGTAATCTTCCAGTTTATAAATAATGAACATTAAGATTGTTTCTAAAACAATGGACGAAAAGCCTAACAATCTATAAACTTAAAACTTGAGAATTTGCTTTACTTGCCAGTAGATAGGAATAACATGAACGGCAATCCTATCTTATCGATCGATAAGCATATTTTGCAATGCAGCCAATGGATCGTTGCTACTTTTCGATGATTCGAGGTCAAAACTTTGCTTTCATAGGCTTCAGTCCGTGGTAATCGAATCTTCATGAAGTTCCAGCCGTGCAGCATGATCTTATGAGAAAATTTTCGTCAATTATCGTATTCCGTTGCATTGTTATGAACTTTGTGTGTTTGTGTGTGTGTATTGTGTGCGCGCGCGAATTATTATTCGAGCAAAGAAATCGTTAGCACATTGAGTGCACAGAAACTGTTAACTACCAGTTTAACGGCGAAAAACCTAGTTCTGAATAATATTCAGCGAGACAAAAAATATTTTAGAATTGTAGCTATTTTTAGTAGTTTTTATCGATTTTTCAGCAAAAATTAATGAAATTCAAGTACATTTTCAGCTCACTTTTGTTCAAACAATTTTTAATGATTTAGTTCATTGTTAATAAACTTCTTTTGACTAAAATCCTGTTAAAAAGTGTAAATGTATCCATTTTTAGCCGATTTTAGCCATTTTTAGTGATTTGTTGAGCACGTTTTTTGAAATTTGGCCAGTTTATCGTACTCAAAAAGTGCTGGCCAGCGAACTCATCCTTTCATTTGGAAAGCTTGATTTTTTGGCGCAAGAACGGAATTTTTATCCAATCTTAAGGAGAGTTATTGTCTGGAATGACACACACGAGCATGTGCGTTGGAACCTTTCGAAACTACTGAACCAAGAATACCCCTAGTGTGTATTTCTGGGATTTCAGTGTGGCTCTGGCTTGATTGATTCGTTTCCTTTTCAATAAATTCAATAGTGTTATTTTTTGGTAATGATAGAAAAATTGCCCCTCAAATTTTAGGTTTTCTTTATGCTTTAATAACCCTTCGGTTACCCTCAAACATAGGTGACAGCCTACCTACCTCCTCACGTTCTGTAATCGGGCTGTTAAGGCTGTTGAGAATGCGTTCAGTCTGAATATTTCCCCTAAAGTAGAATTTACATGTCCTGAGATAATCTGTTAAAATATGTTATAGATTCATAACCCTGATTTTCTACTCTACATGGTTCATAAAACGGATTGGTTACTTACTTGTAATGTGATGGGTAAACTGCTATTTTCTTTCGTGGTCCAACAACCCTCCCTTTCTATCTGACGATTTCGATAAAGCAATACAAAACACTTATGCGTATACCTACATATGCTCAGAATAATACCTGCGTTATACGTCACGACTATATATTTTTTACAGCTTGTCAATTTGTATTTTTATTCATTCTTGTGTGCATTATTACTTTATTATCTGATGAAGAATACTACCATAGTTTGTAGCCATATATTTCACCTATTATTTATTTCTAGTAGCTACCTGTTATTCACCAGTAGGTACTGTTGTTGTATGTTATCTCATTATATCATAGTTCCCATTATATCTACTATCAATTTACACAAACCGTCTCGATTATGTACAAAAACTGTTGGTGTAAATTATTTTTATGAACCTGTAAAACTAGTGTAGTGTACATAATGTGTATTACCATCATATGTTGATATCATGTTTCTTGGTACTAAAAGAGAAACAGCAATCCAAGTTTTTATTTTTCCGAGTTATTTCATTAGCTGCTTTTTTCTTCCGACTATTCTCATAATATAAAACAATACTATTCACTATAAAACGTGCTATCGTCTTTATTATCACCCTGGATTGTTGAAAAGAAGTTGAAATTATGGGTTTGTGAAAAATAAGGTTACTATAGATAGATATAGTAAGTGAAGTAGCGGAATAGATAAATTTTTGTCAGTGAGATGCGATGCATGAAAGGTTTAACCATCTCTTAAAATGAGCTTTGCCGGAGAAATAAGCGTTGATACTCTAAGGGCCTGTTCCACCATAGAGGGCTAAATGGGAGTTAATCCAGAGTTGCGACTCATCCCTCAATAACAGCAGTGAGATAACTGGATTAACTCTGGATTAATTCCTGATCCTCTGTGGTGAAATGGGCCATAACAGTCCGTTACACCACAGAGAACAACTAGAGTTTGGGCCGGTTTATCAATGCTCAGTAATATCCCTGACTAACTAATCACTCGTTATAATTAGTCACAGATTAAAATGTGTTGGACTTTCAGATTCAGATACTGTTTATCAATCTAGAAATGATTGCTGACTAACTAATCTGAATTTATCATGGGGAAAACAGGGGTACTAGTGACGGAGTAATGATGGAGATGGATAATGTGGATTTTTCTACTCAAACGAAAAATTACATTGTGTTTCACAAAATGTTAACATTGAGCTGCGCCTCCAGCTTGTGCGTTAGTTTCAGATTTGGCTCTGATGCTTATAGTATATTTGGTATTTATAGAGCTTCCTCCAAGCTTCAAAACGATAATACGAATTTATCGAATTTATCTCTCAGTTGAAATGCCGCCTTACAGAATCAGCGCGTACTAACCATTCATTCATACTGGGGGAACATCAATCTAGACTTGTTACGTACTTATGATATTGGGCCATTTGAATAAAACCAAGCAAGCAAATGCTAATACTTGTTTTTTCTTCAAGTATCAAGTTTTTCCTTCTTCTAGTAGAAATTAAGTGGATGAAAATTGAAAAAGCTTACGCTAATCTAACCTGTACCAGCAAATGCTCAAGAGAAAACTAGGACAAGACCTTTTGCTAGAATCAATCTGAGTAATGCTCGAAATCAGGTGAATAAAACTCACCTTTTGCTTACTTTCTCAAACATTTGCTATGTATTTTTTCTTTCTACTCAGAGGCAGCTTGTTTGTAGAAGTTGTTGCGTTTTTAGAAGTTTTATCTTTTGTGAAGCGAAGTTATCCTTGTAAGAGTTAGGTATGGTCGAATTCGTGCTATCACGTCAGAGGAAAGTGTATTTATTTATTTAATTACTGTACGGCAAAAGCCAATTTACAACAACATACAAAAACCGAGCTGTCATCTTGTAGTTAAATAGCAAATATTAACAATAATTGAAACGGGGAAAAAATGTAATTTATATATATATATATATATAAATATATATATATATATATATCTATATATATATATATATTTTTTTTTTTTTATGAAGGATGAAAACACTTGCGTGTATTTGAGGTATTAAGTACAGATGGTTGGAAAATATAGGAAACGCATTAATATGGCTTACAAAATTGAGAGAATATTTCGCTGTTTCGGCGTCGTCAGCTGTAGTGAAGAAGTAGCTACTTAGTAGACGGAAATATAAGTAAACAGCCATTCATCCAGAGGGTTCTGACTCCAACCTGCCCATGTAATGCTATTTTAATTTAAAAACGATTTGCTTCGAACTATCTGAGAAGATTTTGGGAAGAAGAAGAACAAAGGATTTTAGATGGGCTGGATCAATTATTTGCGTAACATATTAAAGTATGATATAATATACTAAATATACTAGTGTGTTCAAGGTAGGTTAAATGTTAGATGGGGTAAAAGTGATAAAATGTAATATAAAGTATATATTATATCCGTTCCGATACTCCCCGGACGAATTTCTACTACTCCACTATGCCCCTAAGGCCGTACCCCTCAGGTTGGCGCGGCGTATTATATGGGTATAACACGTAAAAGTAATAAATATCCATTCTCCTACACCCCTCTGCTACGCCCCTGGTCACCCCAGCCGCCACAAGGTGCCGCGGCGCCTCCTCTCACTCCCCCCACCACTCACCCCCCTCCACCACTCACTGTAACCCCCTGCCAAACGTGCTAGGAGTGCGCACGTGCGTAAGTCTAACACTCAAAGCCTCGAAAAAGACACTTTTTCGCCCGTTTTTGGCCCATAGCATCTATGCGAGTAAATCGATCGGGATGATTAAACGTTAGGACCAACTAGACCCCAAATGGAGTCTATGTACGAAAGAACGGGTTTTTTAAGTAAATTCGTAGGCCTTTCATGGCCCGGACGGCGGACGGCGAACGGCGAACGGCGGACGGCGGACGGACATTTCAAATTTGGATTCTACGCACCTTGAAACGTAAAGTGACAAAGTTTGAGGGGGGGGGGGTTATAAAAAAAAGTTTTCAATACGATCACATAGGCTTATTACTGGAAATAATAAACCAAAACAGGGCATGAGTGAAACAGGAGCAAAAGTCGGGATCACTTATGTAGTTGGGAGGGAAAGTGAAAGCCAGGTTAAAAACAATGGTAGTGACTTGTTTTCTTGAGCTTTGGTCTCAGTGTGCGTCCTGCCAGTTTGGAATGGTTCTGGGCAAGCTCGGTCGAATTTTGTCGTTCGCAGTGCCAGAACACCCAGTTCTAGAACGACGCGGGATTTCCCATCTCAGTTCTGATGAAGTCGAGAACTGGGACGGGAAATCCCGGGGCATTCTGGAACTTGTGGAACCGCGTTCTGCACTGACACTGAACGATTTTAGAACTTGGAAGTGGAATAACCTGTGTTGTTGTTTGTAACCTCACTCAACTCAAGTACCTTCTGGTGCTCCTTTTCAGAATATTTTTAGTGCATGTGAATATATTACTTATTATGCCCGTGAATATAACTTAACTATTACCGAACAGGGGAGGGAGGGGGGGTCCACGATGACTGAGGGGTATACACGAAAAAATTTGGGTTTCTTGGATGTGGACGAGATCCAACTATAACTATAACTGTAACCTGGAGTAGGTTCGCGTTTCAGCCAAAGTCGGCCATGAGACCGCCCTACGTCAATGAATCGTTACTCAACTAACCTATTTCTCACAAGAAGTTTGCCGTCTCACGGCAACATAATTCGTGGTTATAAAGCCATTTTTCAACAGTTTTGTTTTGAAAAAGTATAATATTGTAGCAATACAAAGTTTCAATTCGACTAAATGTTATAATAATCGTGCCTGCCAGCGCAATAATTAATTGTAGATTGCTTTCAACGATACCAATCTAACGTGAACGAGTTTTTATTTGGACTAGGAGCCTACTAACTATTGTAGTTAATCAGTGTCAGAAAACTAAAGAACTTCATTCGTTTAGGCTTCGAGAATAACTATTAACCTGAAAAATAGTAAAGAAAAGATGGTTGAAAATTCCTCGGGTGTCTGTATTGCTGTGTAGGTACCTAGCCATTGCTCAGGTAGCTTCATCAGCGTTTTATTATAAGTTCGTAGTTCTATGCTCAACTGAGGAACCTTTACTTGTTATATTGAATGAATAAAAGGAGAGATTTGATAGTTTGTCAAAGTAAACAAGGCAGGTTGTTGCTACACCAAGAAACGAAACTACTTACGTCCTACCAAATTGGCTGTTGGTTTAAAGTGCCTAAACAAAGTAGGTGGGTTGTTGCTTTGCTGACGAATACAACTGCTGATTAGCAAGTTTGTCAAATATCGAATCAGGGAATATGCAACATGAATTAAAAACCAGCTGCAAGGAAAAAACCTTGAAATGCATTCTTCTGAAGGTAAGATTTCATGAAGATGGCATTGGCAGTACAGTTTTGCAGTTACGAAAATTTTAGGGACAAAAAAGGTAATTAGGTAAGTACCTACTTTCGTTTTTATCAATGAAGTACATGAACAAGTAATAATACACGGGAAGTATGTAGGTATACCTTCCCTCTAGGTACTTACCTTTCCACATGTGATAGGTACTTACTATACCCGCCTAACAGAGCTCTCATAGCTCAAACTTTCACAAGACCACTTTCACAGTACCTACTCTAGAAATTTTTAGTTTCAATTGATTCAAAGAACAGTTCTGAAAACTAGATAGGTAATCCACAACATCTTCGCGGCTGATGTCTGGAACATCTAGAACACTTGTATGTCAACTCCCCAACACACATTTCATACGGATCTCTACCCCACGGATTAAATCGCGTTCGTAGCGTTTGAGGTCATCACCTGATAACTTGATGTAATTTGCATACAATGTATCACCTTGCATATCACAAAAAATAATGAAAATATTGACAAGGAACTAGGTAAGTAAGACTATGTTATGCAGATGTCCAGCTGGGGCTACAAATGGCGCATTTTCGCATAGTTTACTCGTCACCATGACAACAAGATGAAATAACTTCGACTTTGCCTTGCCTCGATGAGAATATCACCCATAAACCATGAAACACCCACCTCCGCCTTTCATTAGGCCACGCCTACCCGCCCGAGGGGCCTCGTTCTCCCCAATCCACTCTGGCTGCACGCCAATGGACGAGGCAGGGGGTGGACGCCCGGTCCACTTCCCCCCCTAGATTCATGGTCCGAATAAACTCAAAAGTGAAGAAGAACACGAGGAAGGTTGTTTTAGGTTTCAAATGTTAGGTTATGGTTGTTAAAATCCAGGTCACGTGTGTTTATTTGGGTTATTTTGATCTCTCGACTTCCCCCAAATGTTTTTAGGACGGGCGTATCGATATGAATTAATACATTAGCATCTGGCCAGTCTATTTATCGCGTTTCCAGAGTTAGTTTAGGTGTTCAAAATGCCGCAGGGGTCGCAGAAAAACAAGAAATCCAAGCTCCCAAGCGGAGTCGCAAAGAAGGACAAACCTAAAACTATCCAGAAGAAGAGTAAGTTATTTGGTTTATTTTGTAAATACTTAGGTACTAAATAAGTAAGCCCTTCTCGGGTGATTTTAGGGCCAGTGTTCAGGGAATCGCTGTGCGGGTGTGGAACCTGACGCTCAACTTGAGAGGCCCCTTACCAATGTGGATTTCCTGTCCTCTGAATACAGTTGTATCTTTCTCGGGTTCCACAGTTATGTTTACCTAACCACTGTAATTTTCATAGATATTGAACTGAACTTACTAAAATCGCTACGTGAAGTATGTGCAGCCCAATGTAGTAAAGGTGAGTTGGTATGGCGTTGAGAAATGATTCGAGAAACGTGTTCCCCAGTCTACGAGAAACGTCTTCCGAGCACAGTTCAAAGTTGTGGAACTCTGTTACCACCTAAAAGCGCTTGTTCGGGAATACAATGTGGGAAATGAGAGAGTGATGGATCTAAATCAAATCAATCTTTATTGCTTCAGGACCTTGTCCCATACCATGTAAATTAACAAGTTGTCTCAACATTTATAGTATTTTACACTAAATCAATATCTGTCAGTAATTGAATGTGTTATTTTAGGAGCGTCACTTGTCACAAATCCCTACTTTTGGGAAATCGAAAAAAACACTATACCTAACTTCTGAAACGTTGAGTTAGAAATTTGAAACAAAATCCACCTTTATTCTGCTATACAAACAGATGTTTTCATTGTATCTGGTTTCAGAAATATGTATTTCATGCACCATGGGAGCCTTTCAAAATTGTGGACAAGTGCCCTTTCTCAAATAAATGAGGTTTTCCAGGTGTAAAACAAGGAATAAAGTGATAAAGTAACGTTCAATATATTTTTAAAACAGTATTCAAACATAAATGAATAGTAAGGAACCTAAAACTTGTACATTCGTGTCAATCGGTAAAGGAACACGATGTATTTACCTAGTTAAATCATAGATTTTTATGAATAAGAGTTAGAGTGCTGGCAAACCCTCAACAAAATGAGTATGAGTATAAAAATGATAGAAAAGGATAATAACGGGTACGAACAACAACTACAAAACCGTAAAAGGGTAAGAATGGTAAAATATTCACAGAGGAAAAAACAATCAGTCTTCTGGTTCTTCAGCGGTGGTGGGCCATTCCACGATTTCTTCCCAGAAATCCTTATATTCAGCGAGAATATACTGCTGAAGTTTCTTGATATCCTTTATTTTTTCAGCATTTAAAGGTACCTTGCCATCATAGGCGTTTTTAGTAGGTAGTCTTACTGATTGATTCTTACACAGATAGAATGTGTCTGTCCTTCATCCCTGAATGAACTCTCGGCACTCAACGGAACCAGGTTTATCTGCAGAGAATATAGAGTTCCTAGTAGATCCGTAAAACACGATACGTCGTGTTTTGACAATCCGGCGCCGTAACTCTGACGCAATGAGTTACAGTGACGCATCCTTCTATTCAGATACGTTAACGGATCGCAATCCGGAAAAAACGTAATTGTCTAAAATAACCTTCCATGGACTCAAATAACCTCCTAGGGATAATTTCCTCCTTCCATGGATTTAGCGTTACAACTAGATCCGTTAAGGACTTGACGTGACTTTAAGGTGCGGTAAAGTTCCTTGTTACCGCACGCCGTATTGAGACAGACGGATCTCTAGGAACTCTCTAATATAAAGTGGTGGTACGTAGATATCATCATATTTCGTTTGTGCTGGATGAGTGGAGCGTAGTAGCTCATACCCCCTTCCAATAATTCGTATGGGTGATATTCTCGAGACTTGGACACTAGCGCATCCTTACATCGAGGCAAGCGAAATCGAAGTTATTCCACCTTGTTGTCATGGTGACGAGTAAACATATGCAAAAATGCCCCATTTGTAGTCACAGCTGGACAACAGCATAACATAGTCTCACCTAGTTCCGAGTCAATATTTTCATTATTTGTAATATGCAAGGTGATAAATTGTACGCAAATTACATCAAGTTATTATCAGGTGTTGACCTCAAACGCTACGAATGCAAGATTTGATCTGTGTGGTAGAGATCCATATGAAATGTGTGTTGGGGAGTTGACATACAAGTGTTCTAGATGATCCAGACATCAGCCGCAAAAATGTTGTGGATTACCTATCTAGTTTTAGAACTGTTCTTTGAATCAATTGAAACTAAAAATCTTTAGAGTACTGTGAAAGTGGTCTTGTGAAAGGGTGTGTAGGTGTGTTATGAGAGCTCTGTTAGGCGGGAATAGTAAGTTGTATCACATGTGGAAAGGTAAGTACCTTGAGGTAAGGTATACCTACATATTTTCCGTATAATATTACTTGTTCATGTAGGTACTTCATTGATCAAAACGAAAGTAGGTACCCAATTACCTTTTTTGTCCATAAAATTTGCGTAACTGCAAAACTCGCGCAATAACTGCACTGCCAATGCCGTCTTTATGAAATCTTACCTTCAGAGGAATGCATTTCAAGGTTTTTTCCTTGCAGCTGGTTTTTAATTCATGTTGCATATTCCCTGATTCGATATTTGACAAACTTGCTAATCAGCGGTTGTATTCGTCGGCAAAGCAACGACCCACCTACTTTGTTTAGGCACTTTAAACCAACAGCAAATAGTTTCGTTTCTTGGTGTAGCAACAACCTGCCTTGTTTATTTTGACAAACTATCAAATCTCTCCTTTTATTCATTCAAAATAACAAGTAAAGCTTCCTCAGTTAAGCATAGTACTACGAACTTATAATAAAACGCTGATGAAGCTACCTGAGCAATGGCTAGGTACCTACACAGCAGTACAGACACCTGAGGAATTTTCAATCATCTTTTCTTTACTATTTTTCAGGTTAATTATTCTCAAAGCCTAAACGAATGAAGTTCTTTAGTTTTCTGACACTGATTAACTACTATAGTTAGTAGGCTCCTAGTCCAAATGAAAACTCGTTCACGTTAGATTGGTATTGTTGACAGCAATCTACAATCAATTATTGCGCTGGCAGGCATGATTATCATCACATTTAGTCGAATTGAAACTTTGTATTGCTACAATATTATACTTTTTCAAAACAGAACTGTTGAAAAATGACATTATAACCACGAATTCTTTTGACGTGAGACGGCAAACTTCTTGTGAGAAATAGGTTGGTTGAGTTGCGATTCATTGACGTAGGGTGGTATCATGGCCGACTTTGGCTGAAACGCGAACCTACTCCAGGCGTGACGTCACGAGAATATGGGCCATATGGTTTTCACCATTTTAGTTTAGAAAGGTCAGTTGTCCCGGACAAACGACGTTTCTAAAATAAAATTTGTGAACCTCTTATCTTTGAGGCTACTTCACTCCAATAACAAAGCCTGAACAAACGAAGTTTCTCCCATCAATAGATGTATCTGTTTACAAGATTCCACGGAAAAAAATTTCGATAGTTTGGACAAGTGACGTTCCTAAAATAACACATTCCATTGGTGAATAAACTTTCTTATTCTAATATTATGCTCTAATATACTGGAAAACCATGAGGAGTTCTTCTTTACTTCCTCCTTTTTAAACTACATTAAGCAAGTGCTCTTCTGATAGCCTTCTATTTCCTAGGTACTTTATACACCGCTAATTGAGGACACTCACATACCTCATGGCGTACAGTCTCCTACGCTCCCATGTTGCTTAAAGTACAGGGCATTTTGTTAAGGAGGATCTAGCGCCCGTCCAGTATGTCCCATGATACCAGCGCTTCATAGCGCTTTCTTCTCAGGTATCACTCCTTCTGTCTCTACTATTTACTTTTATCCCCATCGTGTCATCTTGTACCAGTCAATCCCTTAGTAAAAAGGTCCTAGGAGCTGTCCAACGACTGGCTCTGCACTGCCCAACGATACTTGAGAGCGTCCAACTACTGGCGATTTGAAAGAAACGCTTGCATACGAGTTTGCAACACATTGGGACATTTTATGTCTTTAGTTACAGACTCGTATGTGTTGCAGACTCGTATGCAAGCTCTAAGAGCCACTCAGCTGATCCGGACCCTGGGCATCGTCACGTAAATGTGCTAAAGAGACTACATACGAAATTACAGCTTCCTAGAGTGTAAAATATAGAAATTAGCTTTAAGAGCCACTCATCTGATCCGGACCCTGGGCATCGTCAAGTAAATGTCCTAAAGAGGCTACATACGAAATTACAGCTTCCTAGAGTGTAAAGCATAGAAATTACCTATTAAAATGATTTAACCACCGCTTCACAAATCAAACCGTTCTCGCAATATTTGGATCACCTGCTATGAATCAAATCATCGAAACACCAGCCCAATGAAATCATCAGACTTTAACAATCGGTGGCAATCATGTTCGCAATATCAATTATTGAGAATGATCACCTGACTGTACACAATTATTCAAATAACCATGCTTATAACTCAGGTTGTTGGCCACGCACTTCGCAGTAGTTAACATAATATGGTTGGATAAATCGAGAGCTTTCGAACGAATGGTCAACGAATTTTGTGGGATGAAAAAGGACGAAGTACCATTTCCCTAGCAACGACTCGGTTGTAAGCGGAAATCATCAAAATATTTTCGTGAGCAATTTTCCGTGACGTTTTTTTAGTTTATGTGCCATAGCAGACATAAAATGTCAAAATGAAGATTAGCATGTAGATCGGAATGATTTGTGTAATTTGGTGGTCTGGATGCTCGCAAGCTTCCATCTCAAAAGTACATAACATCAAGTAGTCAATCCCTTTGTAAAAATGCAGATTAGTGGACATGTAGGTCAGAATGAAGTGTATAGTTTGGTGATCTGGATGCTCGCAAGCTCGCATCTCAAGGAACATTCAATAGTTCCTGCTCAGTGTAATCATCTTGAGTTCACTTTTTCTGTGAATGGCAGGGAAATCAAAACAAACCAAACTGTTATCAAGCAGATAAGATGGCAACATCGTTGTATCTAAGTAGTGCTACTCCCTGTAAAAATCCTCCTGTGAAATGAAGACTTATTAACGCAACCGGTAGGTTGGGGGAGCAAGAACGAATATATTCGTGCATAGCACACCAAAGCAGTCTCGAATAGCCCGAGTATTCTCGGGAATAGCATGGGAGTGTATGCATGGAATATATTCGGGCGTAGCATCGAAAAGGATAAAAGTCGGCGGGACGTTTGCAAGGCGCTCAATGTGGAACTTTTAGTTTAGTTCTTATTTTGATTTAATATTCTTTGAAGAACCTACGAAATCGGTAGGATTGAGTGGCGCTAAAGCTCCCCATGTGAATGGACGGTTGGTAGGAGTGGAAACCCCTCCCCTATGTGAAAGGGGCCTGCATTTCTGAATTCAGTTGTTTCACAGGTAGAACAAGTGCTTACCTAACCTTCGTGTGCTCACCTAACGTAACTTATTACCTAATTTTAAAGCATTTTCGTGGAAGTGTTTAAAATTTGTCCATCCTTATAGGAAATTTAATGTTGATCACGACTACACCACAAATTATGGTCTTATGATTGTCAAATTATGGCCAAAAAACTACCGAAAAAACGTGTTTTTTGTCGACAACTTACTTATTCTAGGTATATTCACAAAACCGGGGACCGGCGATTCCTTCCCGACCTCCAAAAAGCATGGCGATTCCTTCCCCTTAAAGTGTTGGCGATTCCTTCCGGTTACTCAATTCCTTCCGCCCTGCAATCGGCGATTCCTTCCCGTTACTCAATTGCTTCCCGCCCAGGTGTTGGTTTGTTTTGAAGCAAAAATTAACTCTTCATAGGGCTAAATCCTCTACTGCACAATTAAGTAGGTACTTAAAACCCAAATCAAAGTATTACAATCACCAAGCATTAAAATCACAATAATCATAAAATAAAAAATCCGTCGTAAATTTCACGTCTCAATTTCATTGCTCAAAAATTCCCCCCAAATTTAACACTGACCCTTTTAGCGAATTGGTAAAGGTCATCGTCGCGAGTTTGCCGAGCGATGAGTTGCCGGATCCATTTTTTATTTCTGACTCTTGGGAGTATGTTGGTCACTGTCATAGGTCTTAATGTAGATTTAGGTTTGATTCCAACGAGATCTTTATGAAAAGTAAATTTAAAACTATATCTAAAAATAACGGTGCGATTTTTCTTGCTACCTTCCGTGACAAAAACAGTGACGACAGCGCCAGTATCCATCATCGATCATCTATTATAACTAAACTAAACTTGCAGCTTGTTGTTTTGCAACTTCTGACGAAAATGTGGAGTTTTAGATCCTCCGGGTCAAAAGTTGAAAAAAAAATCGCAAAAACTCAATTATTACACCGTCTGAGCTGCAGTTAGCCTCATTCAACGCAGATATAGCCCTAGTAGTAGCACATTTTTTGTAGTGGTGTATTTTGTACAAAAAAATAATAAAACTAGATAAATCGGTGAAAAACAACGTTTTAGCATGCACATGCTTTAGCCATGGGTCCCCGCTCCGAAAAAGTCAGGAAAATATGACACGAAAGTAGTAAGGAGTTTCCTATTGATTTCCATGACAATCGTTCGCCACTTTTGGTTTATTATTTCCAATAATAAGCCTATGTGATCGTGTAGCAAAAAATTTTTATAACCCCCCCTCAAACTTTGTCACTTTACGTTTCAAGGTGCGTAGAATCCAAATTTGAAATGTCCGTCCGCCGTTCGCCGTCCGGGCCATAAAAGGCCTAAAAATTGACTTAAAAAACCCGTTCTTTCGCACGCATTTGGGGTCTAGCTGGTCCTAACGTTTAACCATCCCGATCGCGTCACTCGCATAGATGCTATGGGCCAAAAACGGGCGAAAAAGTGTCTTTTTCGAGGCTTTGAGTGTTAGACTTACGCACGCATGCACGCCTGGCACGCTTGGCAGGGGGTCACGGTGGGTGGTGAGGGGGATGAGCGGGGGGTGGAGTGAGAGAGTCAGGGGTGACCAGGGGCGTAGCAGAGGGGTGTAGGAGAATGGATATTTATTACTTTTACGTGTTATACCCATATAATACACCGCAGCACCATGAGGTGGGTACAGCGTTCTTTCGAGGCATGAATATATGTTTTTTTCTAGGTCATATTTGTGTGTTAATACCAATGCTTTTCCTACGCATATTTAATAACATATCCTCTCGACTTTTCGTACGTACTTAGATAATGATATTATTAAGGCAATAACTATTTGAATAGATAGGAGCTCAAATCGAGAAATATAAACATGCGTATATAATTATATGTAGAAGTATAGGTTGTGGCAACTCGAAATAGGACACGCCGAGGAGTCTGGACGGGCCTTATGACGTACGCAAGCCAACTAAAACTACGATCAAACTCAATTGTAAAAATAAAAACAAACCTTTGTGAAATAATTTGCAGCGTTTCGGAATGTTTTCATTTTATCTCAACATCTAATGATCCTTAACCTTTTAATTGAACATTAGGGTTAATGAGGCACCCATGCCATTTCATGTGGGGGCATGAGGCGTTTGGGATTGGATATGGACTCCAATTTTATGCCAGTGAATCTGTTTCCCATAGGTATAATATAGGTTTCAGAAACTGTATCCATCAATGATTTATTATTTACTTACCTTTTATGTCGGATGATGAAGACACAATCGTCTGGATTATTTCGAAAATGTGATGAGAAGTGATGAATTTACTAGTACTCCATTGTGGTACTTCAGAATAACAGCTATCTTTTAACAAGAATTTAAAAAAATCAAGTATACCTACATTGATCAGGTTAAGAAAAATCACCTTTTAGACAAGTCGCTGGGGTTCTGAATAAGAAAATTGCAACCACTCCTTTGAGGGTGCAGGTATTGTTTGTTAAGATTTAGCATCATTGCCAGGTCTTTGAGTTGTATTACGTTAATTTTTTTCTAGCAATATAAGGGGTATTCATGGTCCAGTAGTTTCGACGGGTTCCTATGCGCATGACAATATTGGACGCCTTATCTCGAACTTACCTATCTCATCTCTTCCTCCTTATCCCGAAGTAACCTTACATACCGATAACATTGATATTCATTTCTTGTTGGTATTCATGATTCATAAAATTATAGATATATTTTTTTGTTCATAAATTTTTTAAATCTGCCATTGTGAAACCTTTTCGTGAATAAGAAAAGAACTAGGAAGCTTGAAAGTGCCGGAAACTGAACACATGGGATAGGCGGGAAAATCCTTTCAGTGGTTCAGCGTTACTTGAAGATAAGTAGCGTCACTTTACGGTACGACTTTAGAGAGTTTCTAGTGGATCCGTAAAACACAATACGTCATGCGGTATCTACAACCCGACGCCAAATCTCTGACGCAATGAGTTACAGTGACACATCCTTACGTAGAGATAGTTAACCAATCGCAATCCGAAAAACGCTGCAAATTATTACATAATGGTTTATTATTTCTGAATCAGATAGCCAGCTATAGTAACCAGCATGCTCTGGGGCTTTCGCCAGTCTCTTTTCTAGTATCCACCTCTGTTCTCGCAATACAGGCTGCGCTCCCGATGGGGAGCAAATGGATGATCGTACAGCCACCCGAGTGGTCTCATTCAATCCACGGAGCTAATTTCTGTAGGAATCAAACTAAAACCGTAGGTACACTGGATTCCAAAAGCATCTGGGACATATCCCAGTCGATTCTGCGTCCGAAATTACTTGGGTGACGACACCCCACTTACCTAGGCAGAAATATAAGTAAACAGCTATTCATCCAGAGGGTTCAAACTCCAACCTGCCCATGTAATGCAATTTTAATTTAAAAACGATTTGCTTCGAACTATCTGAGAAGATTTTGGGAAGAAGAAGAACGAAGGATTTTAGATGGGCTGGATCAATTATTTTTGTAACATACTAAAGTATGATGTAATATACTAAATATACTAGTGTGTTCAAGGTAGGTTAAATGTTATATGGGGTAAAAGTAATAAAATATAATATAAAACATATATTATATCCGTTCCAGTACGCCCCGGACGCCTTTCTGATACTCCACTATGCCCCTAATGCGGGAATAACACGTAAAAGTAATAAATATCCATTCTCCTACACCCCTCTGCTACGCCCCTGGTCACCCCAGCCGCCACAAGGTGCCGCGGCGCCTCCTCTCACCCCCCCCCCCCCCCTCACCATGACCACCTGCCAGGCGCGCGCGAGTGCGTAAGTCTAACACTCAATCAAAGCCTCGAAAAAGACACTTTCTCGACGTTTTTGACCCATAGCATCTGTGCGAGTAAAGCGATCGGGATGGTTAAACATTAGGACCAACTAGACCCTAAATGGAGTCTATGTGCGAAAGAACGGGTTTTTTAAAGTCAGTTCTTAGGCCTTTTATGGCCCGAACGGCGGACGGACATTTCAAATTTGGATTCTACGCACCTTGAAACGTAAAGTGACAAAGTTTGAGGGGGGGGGGGGGGGTTATACATATTTTTTGCTATATAATAAACCAAAAACTTAATCGACTTACATAACCTCCTTCCATGGACTCAAATAACTTCCTCTTGGCTATATCAGGTTAGCGTCCACTGTGGCTCGACCCAGATGATAAAATCCCCAAGCACCTTACCCGAATTGACTTATTGTTTAGGAACTTTCTACTGCCTTTTTTGCATTTTTTAGCTGCAGGCCTTAACCTACCTCAACAATCCAATACCAAGCATCCCTATACGCACCTAATCGTATCTCCTAATTTTCTAAACAAATCCCAAAAGATCTTACTACACTACTCGCTATGAAAAGAAAATAGTTTCCCACCTCGTCGGTATAGTGCAGTAATTTTGATGTGTACTGAACGTTTGATCCGTACACTTGGCGGACTACAGTGCTGATTTTTGGCAGAGATCTTCTTTAAAGTGAGTACTTTCCATTCATTGGGTTGAGTTGAGCCCTTTTATTTCAGCCCTTCTGATAAAGGGCAGGTGCCCTTTTGTATTAGATCTAGTGCGGGAGACCCCCTTAGATTTGGGTACAGAATATTTTATATAACAAGTTATCAAATTTTGGTGAAAATCCAACGAGTAGTTGAGGCTATATAAATTCTTAAAGTTTGGGTGTATATGAAAAGTTGTGTTTGAGAGCCCGGGAAGTTGCAGGTACACGGAGATTTTGGTCTATTTTTAGATCAGGAGGGGAAGCCAAGGGAGTGGTGAGGTCACTGAGGGAATATTCCCTGTGTGGAAGGTTTCCCTGTATTATTGGGAAATTTTCCCTCTTGGTTTCCAGGCTCGAAATTTTTACAAGTACAACTCCCCCAAAAGTGTAAAATCCTTACACTTGGCCCTAGCCAAGAATCCTTTTGGGGTTGGACCAATATGATTTGTGGTTTGAAATTTGGGAGTTGGGGCGGGTATACCCCCCCCTCAGATTTTTGTTTTGGGTATCAGTGCTATCTCGGTGAGGGGTGGTCCGATTTTGATAGGAAAAAGTTCCTAGGGTTTAGGACGGTGTTTTGAGCAACTTTTAGTATTCCCTTTTCTAAGTGGGAGGGGAGATATCAATAATTATACCTCCGCCAACGGGTGATAGTCCTATCTTTGCGAGAGATTGATCAATTTCAATGGGACTAAGTTCCTAGGGTTCAGGATAGCGAGTAGAGCGTCTTTTAGGGTGATGGGTAAGTCATTTCCTTAGAGGGAGGGGACTCATCAGTAGTATAAGTATCCCCTTCTGTTGCCTTTGGAGGCAGTGACTGATTTTTGGAATGGATTATTGAAGAAGGCAATCTGTGTGAGGTGATAGGCTTATGCCTACTTGGCCGGGCCTCAATTATCTTGGGCCCGGCAAGCCTGTACCCAACGGGCTACCGGTGAACAAGGCAGACGCAATTGCCTGCAAGCACGATTGGGCTTACGAGTTAGCCCAATCAAGGGGTGATATAAGGCGGGCTGATAAGGTTGCCATCGAAGATTTCGGTGTGCCCGCAGTTGGCACGGTAGGTATCGGGGCCAAGTACTTGTCTGAGAGCATTATTGGGGTACAAAACCCTCCTGGGCTTCCTAAGCACCGAGACAAGATGAGGAGTGGCGACTTAAAAGCGTTGTCATCCTTTCATCAGAATTGTGAGAACACACGTAGGACGAATTTAGAGAGAGAGAGGCAAGAGATGGACTTGGTCCATCGAAATATGATGTGCATCAGAGATTGGCCACAGTAAATGAAGAAATGGAGAGGGATAAGGTGCATAGTAAAAAGAGGAGTGGCAGGCTGGACACAAGAGAAGGGAGTGTGATTCTCCATTCTCTATGTTCTCCGACTGGGTCAAGAGGGATAGTGAGGAGGAGAGAGCACTGCTCAATATAACAATCCAGTGGGGCGACGAAAGTGGTGTAAAACCGAGGAGGGTCGTGAAGGAAAGGAGTGGAAGCCTATATCCTCCTCTCAATCGTCCCTCTCTGGTGAGGAGTGGCCCCCATTAACTACAGAATTTATCTTCGGGTTAGGTGGGGACAACTAGGTCAGAACATGGGCCAGAGCTGCTGGTCCCATGCTTGTATATATGGGTGATAGGGAGGTCATGTCTGAGGGACATGAGGGGTCATTGCTGGAGGATCATAGCCTAAGGCTCTCACGGGTGGAGTGAGTTTTTGGGCTCAGCTTTGCAAAGTGGCAGTCAAGGCGGCAACAGTGGTCGGGAATATGAGTAGGCTCATGGCAAACGTAGGAGGCCCTTCTCCGGCCAAACCGGCCAGCGGACAGCTGATGCCATTATGGTGCATGAAGCTAAGAATTGGGCAGAAGCCCTAATGTTCCAAAAATATCGAAACAGGATGGAGGCAATCCAAAGAAGAGGAGTTCTCAGGATATGCAGTGCATACTGCACAGTTTCTGGCCCCGCTGCTCAGATTATTGCAGGAGTGGTCCCAATAGGTCTGCTTGCTGAAGAACGGAGGAAGACGGAATTAGTGAAAAAACCTTGTATATTTCCACAAAAAGTAAAGATTTCCAATGTTGAATCGATTTCGACGATTAGGCCATCATCAGTAACAAACAATAACAAAAGTAGACAACGTTTTTTCACTAGCTTCTATTTTAAAATGGGTTTCCACAACTTCGTCGCGCGTGATTTAGTTCGTTTAGTTCATAGCGAAGGATTATCTACCTGTGGAAGGGAGAGAACCCTGAGCAGAACATCAAGAAAGAGGAGAAACACTGAGGAAATGGCAGGCCAACAGGGGAATGAAGATGCCCAACACACATTTTTTGTGTGCCCAAAGTAGGGAGGTGCTCGCCAAGTCCGGGAGGAGAGAGTAGGAGAGATTGCACCGGAGATCAAAATGATACCCGAGAGAATGACTGGGAAGCGGTGGCAACATACATTTTTGCGGTCCCAAAAGCCAAGGAGCAGGATAGATTCTGGGAATAAAGAAGACATAAAGGGATGAGGAGCCAGAGTGGCAAAAAATGGAACTACTCCGAAGTAATACTAAATAAGTGGTTCCAGGGTAGTTCTCTATAAGAAGAGGAAGTGGTGGTTTTTAGTTGTTATGCCCAAAAGGGAGAGTCCAACACAGTTGAGGAGCACAGTCACTCATAACACATTCATAAAGAATTTTCCCCACTACTCAAAAAAAAAAAAAAAATAATAATAATAAAAATCCCTACATATAAGTTTTGCGGAGACACAAGTTTCATCTTCGTCTGCATAATCCTCTATCTTAGTATAATTGAATGTAGGGTAGCAATCGTTAAATAAATAAGTAGAAAGGTACTTAATAAAACCAGTTAATTTTGATAACTAATTTTTCCATTGTATTTTAATAAATGGTCCACTTTTTTATTACCAATAATATATATGTGTATAATCGACTTGTAAATAATTTTAAAGTTTGTAGGTACGTTAGTACAAAACAATGTAAACATTATTAAGTATATTATTAATCATAGTTAAGATTGATATACAGGTAAGCGCAGTAGCCTAGGTCCTCAAAAATATGCGAGGGTAGGTAATATTCCAATAGCATTGTTCTCCTTAATATAGTTAACATTTCCACAGACCTATACACCTTCTTTAGTTTTAAATACAACTCAGATTGATAATGATTAGGAAACAGATGATGGTATTGGACTTGCATCATATAGGAATTGAGATGGGTGGTTCTCAAATTTAGGTACATACTTAACATCGGTAAATTGTTCAATTAAAGTATTAATGTCTTGCAGAATAAAGTCTACTTCAATATGGCACAAGCCTTTATAATTCTGAACTCGACAATTCAACCAAGTAAACGGCTTTATTACTTAAAAGTAAGCGAAGTTATAGCTTATTTTACATCATACACAAGTGCAGTAACATTTCTATCACAATGGTTATCCTACAGACTAAAAGTATATTCGAATTGTCACAGGATTTTTCCCTCAAAGAAAACTAACCAAAGCTGATTTTTAATGCCCTTAATTATACGCAATTTTGTGCGCTATCACCTCCAACGACTTTGAAATTCGGGAATTCCGTAATGAAAAAGGCACAAAACGAATGCCAACATCGTAACTCTCTTTCAGGGTCCTGAGTTTCGAACCCCTCGTCGAATTATGGCAGATAATTTATCCAAAGTTACCTAGGTCATTTTTAACCTAATATTGAGCTAGGTAACTACCAATAAATTAGGGTAGGTAATAAGTAGCAACCTAGAAAAACTACAAGTAGGTAGGTCCAAGTTTATATATGGCCCTGACTTGAGTAACTAGGGAACTCTTCTAATTTAGGTACCTGTAATTAGAAGTACAAGGTAGGTAACCCAGACCATCTTGAATTCCGTCGATTTAGCGACTTCGTTTTCATTTTCTAGTAATTAAATTTTACATCTCAGTTTAAAGTGTCAACTCTTCTTTTATCTCAGGTGTACATACCACACCATTTTGGCTCAAAGACTTAAATGGTATAATAGGTTAGCTATAATAGTAAGGGTGGCATTGGTCTTGGTTTACACCCACATAAACTATCCGTATTACGTAGAATAGAATATAGGAGGCATTGGATCAACCGACTACAATGAGCTGGCCGCTCTTCCCCTTGGAAATGCCTGGGCCATTTGTTCCCAACGTCAAGTCGATGTCGTGCTGCTTCCCATCTGTGAGACTGTGGGTGATCCTGGAACAGGAGGTTGATTTATCAATTATTCAACTTCAGTTGTTTAAAAATACAATTTAGATTTATAGCATAGTTATTATGATATACAAGGCCTAAACCTTATACCGTAAATGGTGGTGAAGTGGGTACATTTTCGATAGTTTTCCACCTCTTCCAGCCACAATTTTCATAATTTTTTTGTGAATTTCATACTGAAGTAACTTAAACTATCAACCTTTCGAACCACGTTTGAATGTTTGAAATTCATCAATTGCAAGCTCGAGGGTGGGGGGTTAAAGTTGTACTATCTTCTCCCACACTTTGGTGGTGAAGATGGTACACCGTCGTTTTACACCTCCAACCAGGTTGCAGAGGCTTCTGTACCAACTTCACCATCGTTTTTAACATCTACTTTCTTTCTACAAGTGGAGGGATGATGGAAAAATGGGACTAAAAAGGTCTAAGGTTGAATCAAACGCAAGAAAAAAATTAAAAGGCCTTTATTTAGCAAAAAAATGTGTTTAAAACACAGAAAGGGGCTTTATTGAGCAAACAATTCGATCAAGTTAAAGGATTTTTGGGTAACTTCCCCAGGAACAACAAAACAGTATCTACGTATCTTCAAATGGTACGAATCAGTCTTTTCAACATACCTACTCGTAGGTAAGCAAAGAAAACGACTGTACCATCTTCACCACCTAAAACTTAATTTTTTACAATTTTGGCTTCAGGAATTTTTCTTAGAGAGATAATTTGGATTTCTCGACGGATTTCCAATCCCAAATAGATGTGTAACCAAGGAAATACACTTGGTGATCGCTGTTCAATTGTCGCAGCCCCAAGAGCAGTTTGGCAGAAAACACAGTTCACCTTGATTATCACGTTATCACTAATAGTGTTATCAGCGTCAAAGAGTACATGAGAAGAAGGTGCTCCACCGCTCAGATGCTGCTCCCTAGTGCCCTTGACACAAACCTGTCGGCCATTTTTGCTTGGGAACCCCCCTCTTCCCGCCAAATGTCAAATTATTTGGAAAATCCGTCTTTTTACCATCTTCACCACCAGATCCCTCTTCACCACCATTTACGGTAGTACTTACAAGTAAAGTAAACAACCATTCCTGGTTGGGGCTTTTCATCCGACTGCTTTAGGCGTCGTGGACGTGATCAGCTGTTCTCCAAATGGAGGATCAGAATTCGTTCTGATGATTTCACTTAAAGCTACTCATTGCCTCACCCACTTGAGTGGAGAGGGGTTCGCCGTACAGAAGCGAGAAAATTACTTGGACGTCTGACCCTTACCTGGGCGGTCACCCATCCAAGCGTCCACCACGCTCGACGTTGTTTAACTTTGCTTATTGCATGAGAAACAGTCATTGCAACGTCTAACCCGTACAGCTACGTTATAGTACAAACGTCAGGGGTCGATTCTAGAGCTTTCTGATCAAAATTTCCTTTCAGATATTTTTTATTTATTATTATTATTTTCAAATAAGAATTTCATTGGCATTTCATGTGACAAATAAGCCTCATGGGCTCCCTAAAGGTGTAACGTAACATAGTATACGTAAGAAAAATATAATGCTCTCATACCTAGATGTTTCTAGATAATGAAATGAAGAAATAGGAGAAAAAGTGAAATAATAAAGTAATTAAAATAGGTTTGGGTGGTGGTTGTAATAGACTTAGGCCGCCCCAGAGGTGCAATGGGGGCCTAAATCCACACTCATAGAGAGAGAGAGGAGAATTACAGTACCATAAGAGATAGAACTCAGTACGAGTTGTATATATGCATAGTACATATCCTAATAGCATATATGCTACGTTCGGAGAAGATTGGTCTTGGATCACCCATCCAACGCCAAACTCAGCCTTTCAAGACCATGAGAAGAGGCGTGCGACGCCTGTTGTTTTCCAATGGAGCGACGGCAGCGCTTTATCTAGGATTCTGACGGGAACTCTGTCACATGGTATGGTACCTACCTACTTAAAAAAAAAAAAAAAAAAAAAAAAACAAAAAAAAAAAACAAAAAAAAAAAAACAAGATATTTCAACAGTTCGACTTGCCTTGATAGCAAGAGATAACATTTGAAGAGGAGGCAAAGGACTGGCCACAGATTTTTCTTAGAAAACACTATTAAATTGGGTTTTCCTCGGATTGAGCACTACAAACACATTGATCATATTTGAATTCAACGAACTAATGGCATAAGGAAGATTATCGAAAGTTGACAGAATACTACACTGAACATCGTGAGTAAACATGAAACATTTAGAATGAATACATTATTGGAATGTCATTAATGAAAAGTGCCAAGAGAATAGGCGACATGATAAAGACGAGGTACCTACTGATGATTCTAAATTATTGTGGGAGACAAGTTGGGAACGATTAGATAGAAAAGATTTCATTAAGTTTATGTAATTACTATCAACACCAAAATAATAATTAAGTTTTAGTAGGCGAAGATCGTGGTTGACTGAGCCCAAGCATTTGTGAAATTCCATAATTTCATGGAAGTAGAAAAAACAACGACGACTGTTCATGTGATACATTCTGATTGTAGGAGACAGCGAACATATCACACTAACTCCCCTTAGGTTCGCAGTTAAAGTCAAAAATAAGGACGCCATTGGAAAGAGCGGTACATTTCCCCCTGAAGCGAAACCAATATTTTTTAAGCTGACTCAATACGTAAAGTTCAAGTCATGCAGCACGATCGTATGAGCCAATATTTGTGAAATATCGTGAAAATGTGTGTATTGTACGTACATCATATGTAACGTAGATATTGCTAATTATCTACCAATTGTATGGAAAAAAAAAAAAACTTGTTATGATATTTTGCAATAAAACTAAACTTTGGATTTTTAGTTTTTTTGCAATTTTTCATTCAGTAAATATTAATAAAATTCAAGTGCCTATGTACATTTTTCAGCATAATTTTGTGCATACATTTTTTATTGTTCTACAGGGTGGCCCCCAACTGGAAAAGTCAGGGAATTCTTTGCGTCGGGAAAAGTTAGGGAAATGTCAGGGAATTTTGCTAAAACCACCAAATTTCAGGAAATTTCTTAAACAAAAACTTGGTTTAATAATTTAAAGCGTTTTTAGGTACCTATATTATAACTCCTAAGCAATCAAACTTCAGTAGCGTACTTTATCATACTAGGTACATATTATTTGATAGGCGAGTTGTACGAATGACAAAAATAATTATCAAGAGTTGTGGTTAAATTGTTCAAGTAACAACGCTACACGCACATAAACTAGAGACAAAAAAATCCAGCAGAGTAGTGGATTTATCCATTAAGAGTCCAAAAAATAGTTTGAATTTATAAGCTAGGACTTCTCAGGAGGGTTAAGGAGGGGGAAATTGGCCCATTGGAATGTGTATAAATTCGCAGAAAAGCGTGCATTTTTTGCTGTCGGACGAAAATTTTGAATTATCCCCAGAGCGAAGAAATCTATTTAAGGAAAAATGTACTTCAACAAATAGCTTCAGTTCACAAAATGAGAGACCATAAAATATTAAATAAAAATTCATGCAGCATGATCGTATGGGTGAATTTTCATAAGTTATCGTATTACATTTAGGTTAAATTTTTATTATATTTGAGCACTTCGAGGGCAATGAAATTGTTAAATATAAGTAGGTAGTCTATTTTTTTCTTTTTCCTTCAAATTATACGATTTTCGTTTAAGAAGCAATAAAGGTACAATAAAATGACGAGAAAACAAAAAAAAAAGAAAAATTTTGAATTTGATATTTTTTGTTAGGAAAACTGAAGTTCGTTCAGGGAAATGTCAGGGAAATTAACTATTTCCATTCGGGGGTCACCCTGTTCTAGTTCATTGTCAATAAACTTCGTTGACGAAAATTCTGCTAAAAAATATAAATTTAACATTTTTTAGCCGTTTTTATCAATTTTTCGATATTTGAGCAGTATAATGTGCCCAAAAAGTTGTAGCCAACGAACGAACTCGACCTTTCATTTGGAAAGTTTCATTTGTTGGCGCAAGAACAGAATTTTATCTCAACCCTTAAGAGAGTAATCGGCTGGAATCACTAACACCTCTCTCACCTCTCACCATTCGATCGCGCGTCAGCAAGTCTTACCATTCGATTCAGCGTGAAAAATACTTAGAAACTGAGCCCAAACTCGCATTTTCAAAGAGGGTCTTTTTCAAGAAAACCCTCGTTTTCAACATTGAAAGCAAAGCAAAAGAAAAATTGACTATACCATTGGAAATCTGAGGTTTTTGAAAGTTAAGAGCTAAAAACCGTTAAACTTATATTTTTTAGCAACATTTCAGTCATTTAAAGTTAATCAACAACGAACTAGAACACTAGAGAATTCATGCAGAAAAATATACAGGAATTTCATTATTATTCGCTGAAAAATTGATAAAAATCTAATATCTTTTAGAAATCTTAGAATATTATTCAGTCTTTCTTTATTTGCCATGGTAAACAATTTTTTGCCATCGGAGTGCTAAAATTAAAAAAAAAAAGTAACATGACATAATATAATATGTACCTAAATACAATGTTGTGGTACCTATACTATATTATGTTAAATTGTTTTGAAAAACTCAGGACTTCTAGTAAATTTGATTTTCCGGTGATCTTAGGGGGAGTTGTGGCCATTTTAATGTCATAAGACTGAAACTACGAAAAAATCTACCTATACTTATGAAAAAGCGCAAACTCCAAGAATTGTTTCAGAATTCCTAAAAATGGATTTGGATGAAGAAATTTTTGGAGCCATATCTTTTTTTTACGTAAAGATAGGTAGGTATGTACGCAGATAAATGGATATAAAGCATCCATAAAAAATCAAATGCACTTTATTGTACAATCAAATAATAATTTTCCATTACGTAGGTACAATCAACAACTTAGCAGATAGGTAGGTACCTACCTACACGAATAACAGCCGCAGGAGATCTGAATAAAAAGATATGGGGAAAAACTAATAAAACAAAAATAATGATAATAAATAAATAAAACATGTACAGGTAAATACAAGGGAAAATAGTATGAAAAAAATAAAATAAGAAGGGGGCAGAGGAAGGCTTATAAGGTGGACAAAAATTTCCTTGTTATAATACAGAACTGATACTACGTCTGAAAATACATCTGTAATTACGTACATAGGTGCCTTGGGGAATGAGAGCTTTATTATAGGTTGGTAGGTAAATTTCTTTCAAGCAGGGATTGGATTTTGTTATAGTTTCCTACCTACTTCAGAAAGCGGTTTAGACGATTCGATTTGAAAGAGGCGGGCGCTGAAGGGCGTGGCCGCGATGGCCAAGGACGTCTATTTTTAGTTCTTATCTCCCCCGCTAGGAACAGGGAGGTCGCGGCTTGCTATTAATTTTTCTTTCGTTGCATCACCGATTACCTTCCCCGGCTCAGGTTATCAATTTCTCAAGTGTTTTCGTTTCGTATTTTCTTCATTTTAGTGCACGAATATTGATCAAAATCGTTTTTATTACAACCCGGTTCCGCTCGGATTCTTCGAAAATTAGATCCGAACGATGTCAGAAGGTCGTGGTAGCGGTCGAGACACGTACACAGTCCAAAGCCCGATGCACAGCCCCGTGATGTTCCTCGACGTCTGTTTCAATTGGGAGCCCATCACTTCCGAATTTTTCGACGCGATAAAAGAGCTTAAACTCGGCGAGCTTCTCCACGACGATTTATTCGGTTTGTTTGAAGCGATGTCCGCCATAGAGATGATGGACCCGAAAATGGACGCTGGAATGTTGTGTAACAGAGGGCGAAAGGCACCTTTAACATTCTCTCAAGCGGTTGAAAACAAGATACTCAAACTGGAAGATATTCCGTATAGCGAACAAATCGGTATTATGGACACTACTTGGTCTTGCGTGGTGACATGGCTAGATGGACATTCACTGGCACAGACGGTATTCACAAATTTGTATCTTCACAACCCTCATATCATTGTAGATAGATCGTTGAAAGCTTTTTGCATCGCCATTTACAAATTGATCGATCTAATAAAAGATTTTGTTACAAGGGGGTTGGTTTTTGAAGAGGAAGACTTCCAGCCGATGATTTACGGTTATAGGTTGAACCCCGATATAGCTGAAGTGAGGGTGATCGGCATGTTGAAAGAAGTTGAAGATGAATTGAATAGAAAGAAACGTCAAACGACAGATCCTGAAGAGGAACAAGATGTGTCAGCTGTACTCCTGCGCACTCGATTCGTCAGGTTGATGTTGCAAGCGTTTTTCGGACTTAGCAAGAAAGATATCACTCCCAACGCTGTAGCAGAATGCACGAAATTGCTATCGTTATGTTCGGACATTGTTTCGTTTCTGATAACATCCAGTAGTCGGTCTTGTCCGCCGCACTATGTGTCTGAAATCCACGGACCCGTCATGGTCGGGTTTGATCCTCTAGTCAACCAAAGACTCCTCCCTCCTACATTTCCGAGATACACTCACATAAAAACCCCATCCGAAGCATACAAAAGACTCGATGAACTATTTGGACGCATAAGGCAAGTTTCCAAAGTCTGTTCCTACACTTCATTCCATGCAGCTTTAGAGTTGATGTTGGAAGTCAGCTGCTCGAAACCTTGCATCGTGTCTAGAAGTATCATGCAACTTTTGTTCCTCCCAAATTGCAGTCGAGCTGGCGACACCATCAACTGCATTGACGCCATCCGCGATGCCGCTAGAACCTTCATTTCCCCTCCAGTACTCATGCCCAGATCGGTGCTCCTCACAAATCCTCAAGCTAAAGAATATTTGGAGTGTTTCTTAGGACACTGTGTCCGCCCTTTCAGCAACCTCATCCAACTCTGCGGACACAACCGAGCCCGGCAACGAGAAAAATTAGCCCACCTCCTAGAAGATTTCGCTAATCTTCAAGACGAAGCCGAACGCGTCGATGCATTCCTTCACAGCCTTTCGAAGAAATGCGAAAACGCCCGCCCTCATCTGGCATGTTTCGGGACGTGGGTGTTATATCATACTCTTCGAGTCATGATCATGTTCTTATTGTCCGGCTTTGAGTTGGAACTTTACAGTACCCACGAGTACCACTACATATTTTGGTATTTGTACGAGTTCTTGTACGGGTGGCTCGTGTCATCGTTGAGCCGAGCGGACAGTTTTCTGAGCGAGCAAGAAAATTTGAACGACGCCAATAAGAAACAGCGGAGAAACAAATCCAAAACAAAGAAAAAAGTCCGGCCTTACGCCAGAGAAATCACGTTGAACCAAGCTCTGCAGAATATGTGTGGAGGTTACTACAAGGCTATGGTCGCTTTCAAGAAGGACAACAAATTGACGTTACCCCATCCGGAATTTGACTGCGAGAGAGTACGCTACGAGCACAGATTTGCACCTTTCATCAACGTTCTCCTCACACCCCCGCCCGTTCAGTACAACGAATTTCGTGAAATGACAACAGGTTTAGAACAGTCTGATAGCCGGGAACTGTATATGGCTGGCTGCAAGCACTTCCACCAAGCCAGGACGTTCCTGGAGAACGTCCACAACCCCGACCAGGAGGTCCAAGACTTGCTCCGCATCGCCAAAACCAACTTCGTCGTCCTCAAACTCCTCGGAACTGGTCACAAAAACGACTCCAACTCACCCCCAGATTTCGATTTTACACTGCACCACCATTTCCCCATCATAAAAATTTAAAATACCCTCGCTAATCTACATAAAATTATCTATCTACCTTGTGTTCCACAGAATATTGTTACTACTCCTTGCGCAATTTAGGTTACTTGTTTTCGATTATTACCTAATATAATATTAAATTCAAATCGCGAATCTTCGTCTTGCATGCTTGATATAAATTATTAGTGAAATTATAATGTATATACCTTTCCATATTTTTGTACATCAATGATGAATAATCCAATATATATATCATATATAAATATAACCTTGTAAGTCAATAACTGCAGAGTGAACAATGTAAAGCGTGAACATTTCGAGAACATTCGAATATAAATTCTACGAGTCAAAAGGTAATGACTGCCTACTGACTCAGATGTACAGTCTTTGTGCAGTGAATTCGGTTCACTATGAACTTTTTCGTTGAAAGAACGGAAGCAGTTAAAATAAAATGTTAAGCTTTCCAATATTTCCGTGTGGTTTTTCATGTTACAGCTATCCTTTATTCATATTGCTTGGGTGGTGAAAAATAGAACGTTACGCCTTACAAAACTATGGTTAGGTTGGTAGTTGGTTATTCGATTTGAGAAATTGGAAAACAAAAAGTTTCAGTCATGCAGCATTATCGTATGAGCGAATTTCTGTAGATTACAGTACTATGTTACATTGTTTTGAAATTTGAGCGCTTTCAGGGAAAAAAATTTGTAAACCACCGACTATATGGCAAATGAAATCGTACTAAATAATATTCTACGATTCAAAACAGATATTTGATTTTTAGCAATTTTTCAGATTGTTATTCGATTTTTCAGCAAATATTAATGAAATTTAAGTACCTAATTTTTCTGCATATTTTTTGGATAAATTTAATTTTGTTCTAATTCGTTGTTGATTAACTTTTATTGACTAAGTTTGCTAAAAAAAAAAAAAAAAAATATTTAAAATTAACGGTTTTAAGCCATTATTAGTGATTTTCTTAATGAATTTTTTAGAAATTTAATCAACCTAATGTGCTCAAAAAGTTTTGGCCTACGAACTAATCCTTTCGTTTAGAAAGCTTGACTTTTGGCGCAAGAACGAAATCTTTGTCTCAATCCTAACGAGAGTTATCGTCTGGAATGACACATACATAGGTACATATGCATCTATGTAGGTATGTATATCTTAAAAAGCATTAAACTCTAGGATTCGTTTCAGGTTGCCTCAAAACGGATTGCGATGAGGAAAATTTTAATTTTAAATATTTTGGAGCCATTGCAATAGTTTCGTTTTCTACAGAAATTCTCTAATGAGGTTGACAGAATCAATAAATTACATGAATAACGATGAGGAAAATGGAGAAGTGCATTTATATGAATTTTTTCAATTTTGTTAAAATAGAAAATGATAAATTAAGTCATGCAGCATGACCATTTGAGCGTATTTACGTAATGTATATTATATTTCTGCGAAATTCGAGCACTTTGTTTGCAAAAAATTGGTAATCTAGGTATATTAGATGGCAAAAAACTTTCTCTATACCTAAGTAATATTCTGTTGCACAAATGTATTTTTGATTTTTTACCACTATTTTATACATTTTGGCACATTTTAATGACATTGAGGTACATTTTTCAGCAAAATTTTGGGAGAAAAATATTCAACTTCATCGTTGATAACATTTATGCAAGTATTTATTAGAAAATTGAAGATTTTCAAGTTTTTGCCATTTTTTGAAAATAAGATATATATATAGCGTTATCTATTGAGTACCTAACAATAAAGTATTAGTAAAGAAGTAGTAAATCGTTTCAGAATCCTTCAAAACGGACCTCTATAGTAAAGTTTTGGAACACTTTAATTAACAAAATTGTTCAAACTTTATTTTTTTGAACTTTTGCAGCAAGTTATTTCTCAAAAGTTTTAAATTACACTAAGGTAAAAGGTGAAGCCCCCACAGGTAAAAAATACATTATTTTCTCAAAAATTGACAACATTGCTCACCCCAATTTTTCCAAAAAAAAAAGCACAATTGTCTAAAAATGGCATCAAAATTTGATGACAGAAACATGTCTAACCATTCAAAATCCACACCTTTGTTTTTTCTTTTTAAAACTGGGGTTCCCACTGTTATTGCAGATTTTGAATCTGCTAGAAATTTCATGGAAAAATTGGGATTACTCGAATTTAACTAACTTAACGTTAACGTTAACTAGTGTAACTAACTTTTTAGGTACCTATGTGTACGACTGCCTCATGCGATACTTGTTTTTGGTGCATTTGTTAACGCTGAATCACGTAATGATTTTTATTTATTGATATACTAGGCACCAACTCGGAAAAAAAAGAAAATTGACCAGAATCACACATTTTGTAATTAATTTCCTCAAAACACTAACATTCAGTTGTTCGATATTTTTCCAAGTAGTATGGAGATATAAGTTACAAAAAAGAAAAAACTGGTTTAGCTACCCCTTCGATTCTTGATAATTTAAAAAGAATCTAAAAATCCATCACAAGATATAAACTAGAAGTCAACATTGTGGTTTTGTGTCTGGCAAATATTTCAAATTTGAATTGTTAAGAAAAGAAGTTCCAGCCATGCAGCGTGATCGTATGGGCGAATTTTTGTAAATTATCGTATTAAGCTTAAGTTAGATTGTTTTGAATTTTGTGTCCGAAGAAATTCCATAACCATCAATTTGATGGCAAAAGCGTTATTCTAAATAATATTCATTTAATAATCATACAAATTTTGAAGTGTTTCGCTGTTTTTTAAAAGCACAAACCAACTTGGAGTTTAAGTACTAACATCTTTCCGCAAAATTTCGTGCATACATTTTTTTATGCTCTTGTTTATAGTTGATAAACTTTATTTGAGTACCTACATAATATTCTGATAACAAAAAATATAAATTTAATAATTTTGAGTCCAATTTTGCAATTTTTGTGTGATTTTTTAGCGCATTTTTTGAATGTTGACCAATTTATTGTGCTAAAATTTGCTGACCCGCGAACTCATCCTTTCTTGATGCTCGATTTGTTGGCGAAAGAATGGATTTTATATCTCAATTCCAAGGAGAGTTAATGATGACCTTAACAATGACCCCGCACACGTAAATACAGATATTTATGTGTGTGTGTGTGTGTGTTTTGTCATTCCAGACGACAAATCTCATTAAAATTGAGATTCAACAATTTCCATGAGGAAAATTTTTATTTTAAGTTTTTAGGAGCATTGTGATAGCTTTATTTTCTACAAAAATGTTGAAATAAAAATTTTCAAGTTTTTTAATTGTCTCCATAATTAATTTTCCAATAAACAAGTTGTTTAGGATTTATAGTATTGAAGGTACGGGAGGGGCGTAGGTACTCTAGTATACATCCCTGGTACCTATGGCTGTAGATATACGCTGATATACCTACCAACCTTTGTAGAACCTAGTTGGAACTATGTGTTCTTTCACTTGAAGATTTATTGACACTTGAACGTGTTGACCTTATTGGGAGAAGAATCCGAAATCTCCTCCTACCAAAATGGAAGTCATGTATCTTAGTTGTTTAGGATTGAGGACTACGAGAGGGCTTGGGTACTGTAGTATACATCCCTCGTACCTATATCTGCAGATATACGCTGATATACCTACCAACCTTTGTAGAACCTAGTTGGAACTATGTGTTCTTTCACTTGAAGATTTATTAGAACGTGTTGACCTTATTGGGAGAAGAATCCGAAATCTCCTCCTACCAAAATGGAAGTCATGTATCTTAGTTGTTTAGGATTGAGGGCTATGAGAGGGCTTAGGTACTGTAGTATACATCCCTGGTACCTATGTCTGCAGATATACGCTGATATACCTACCAACCTTTGTAGAACCTAGTTGGAACTATGTGTTCTTTCACTTGAAGATTTATTGACACTTGAACGTGTTGACCTTATTGGGGGAAGAATCCGAAATCTCCTCCTACCAAAATGGAAGTCATGTAAAGGAGTCCTGAGGTATCTTGCCTTATGGGCTCCAGTCAGGTTGAAATCAACCTAGGAAAATCTTTCTGGGAGGAGGATCTAACACAGTCAATGTCCTTGGGTGTACTCATGTTCCTGTTTTTACCCACGAGGGGGGGTGTTGGGGCGTGCGTTTTAGCCACATTTACAACTGAGCAGGTAGGTACCAGAGTTTTTGGATCAGGTACATAACTCTCAATACTGGGGCACACAAAAATGCACATAAAAATGTTTGCAAAACCTGTAATATGATATGAGCATACACATCCACTGGTTCTGTACATTTGGCGAATGTACTCGCGTATGAAATTACTAAAAAAATTATCTTTTACTATACAAACATTTTTAAATCCCAAGATCGGACGGCTATGTACATTTGAATATATTCTGTTTAGATTTGAACTGTTTTTTGCTAGAAAATCCGTAATTTCTGAAGCGAGGCTGAGGTAGCCAATCCTAGTCTACCCCCCAGGGTGCGGTATTATATCTTTCCCCCACCACTGCAAAAAATCTGGAAAGAATTGTTTTCACTTAGTTCCTAAATTATGGGAAACAGCCGAGAATTCGAAATTTCTCTTCTAGCATGCCTATGGGAATTGGAGGGTTAAATGGCAAAAACTGACTGAATATTGCAAACTTTTCCATTAAATTGCATTTCTAAATGATCTGAATGTTTAATTGTGCTTAGAATTCTGGTTTCAAGATGGTTTTGTCATTTTTCAGCTCAATTTTGAAGTTTCTGGGCCTTTTATCTTATAAAAATTTGCTCATATAGGTAGGCTGCATACCGGGGGATTTTCTAATATATTTTTCCTTTTTTTTTCTCTAATGTATTTTTTCTTCCTGAATTGAATAATTAACAAATATTCAATATGACGATCCGTTTTCAAGATTGTTTTCAAGACTTGGAAGGGTACAGTGACTTAAGTTTAGGTGCACTAAACTTTGAAAAACTTACAAAAAATTTTATCCTGAGATCGTGCCAATGGTATTGAAATTCTTGAACTACAATTTAATTCAATTTGAAAAATAGATAGGTACCTAGGTAATAACGCTTTCCAGAGTCATGGGTTAAGCTCAATGAATTCTTATCACCATGACAACTGAATCTAAAATTCCTCCTGGTCACTGTTGGGTAAAAATGACATAGAATTGTCACTTAGAGATGGACTAGTGAAGCGTAGGCAGGTTTTATTTAATTTAATTAATTGACATTTTATGTCTTTGCTATGGCACATAAACTAAAAAACGTCACGGAAAATTGCTCACGAAAATATTTTGATGATTTCCACTTACAACCGAGTCGTTGCTAGGGAAATGGTACTTCGTCGTTTTTCATCCCACAAAATTCGTTGACCATTCGTTCGAAAGCTCTCGATTTATCCAACCATATTATGTTAACTACTGCGAAGTGCGTGGCCAACAAGCTGAGTTATGAGCAAGGTTATTTGAATAATTGTGTACACTCAGGTGATCATTCTCAATAATTGATATTGTGAACATGATAGCCACCGCTTGTTAATTTCTGATGATTTCATTGATTCATGATTTCATGTAGCCTCTTTAGGACATTTACTTGATGATGCCCAGGGTGCGGATCAGATGAGTGGCTCTTAAAGCTAATTTCTATGCTTTACACTCTAGGAAGCTGTAATTTCGTATGTAGCCTCTTTAGGACATTTACTTGACGATGCCCAGGGTCCGGATCAGCTGAGTGGCTCTTAGAGCTTGCATACGAGTCTGCAACACATACTTGTCTTCAACTAAAGACATAAAATGTCCCAATGCGTTGCAGACTCGTATGCAAGCGTTTTTTTCAGTTGGCAGGTGCCTACGTCTGTGTCCATATATACTTACGAGTAGATTCTCAGGATAAATAAAGGATACTTGTATTTAGATAGCAGCTCTTGCTCTTGAATGGACAAGACTAGAAAAGTGTCAGCGTTTCATTTAATTTCATCAATTTCTCCTCTGTAAGCGCCTACGTCTATGCAGTTATACTGTGACAATGCAGTAGCTAAGTACCTACCATTTACTACGTTCAATAATTTATTATTGAAGAATAAAATAAATAATTATAGAAGTGTGCTGCGTAGAAGGGCCATCAAGTACAAAAACAATGAACTATTATATATTAGTTTTCAGCTTTAAAAAAATTATGCATTTATTCCCACAAACTTATTTGTAGTACCGCATGACTACAATAAGGAAGCAGTAGGTACATAAAATTATTCTTACTAGAGTCCTATAGTTCTTACAAGATAAGTGAATAGGTAGGTACTTACTTTCCCTCTTGCAGGCTGTTGATGTTCAGGAGACTCGAATTCTTCGTGATTTGAATCAGTTTCGTTATCACTTCGATAAGGTGGGGCACTTCAAGAATGATGTCACCCTGAAAACATAGTTAACACACATATTATGTGTTTTTAATATGGGTATTAGAATATCGTTAGCACTGTACAATTATTAGGTAGGTAATTATGATAAGTATAATATCCTGTAATGCGCTGTAATTTTAATGTAGGTACTGTAATTAGGTAATTACACTATTTTGAAGTGAGGGACTAGTCATATCGGTCGACCTATTCCTGTAGCTTCAACACACAAAATACCCTCTAAAGGTTTACCTAAAAATTGCTTTCGAATTTAAGCAAGATCGAATGTATACCTATGTACATTTTCTGCTGACTAATCGCTTCAGAAAACGTGAATTGCTTCTGAATGATCAACAAAAATGTCTTTCAAGATTAAAATTTCCACTCTTTTTTTACGTTTTAGACAATCTTGAACAATTTTTTCCTCGTGCCTAAAATTCGGTAGGCTAATCCAAGTCCGCTAATCTTTGTAACAGGCAAGACCGAACTAAAAACGTCTGCCAAGTTGGATGGGCAGTATAGCTTCCTCACGTATCGTAACACTGGTCGTACATTGAATAGTCGAAAGAATCAAACGGAAGTTTCCAAAAAAAAAAAAAAAGGAAATAAGCTTCGCAAGTTTCGCATTATAATTGGAGCAATGGACATGGGCACTCTAGACTCATCAGTCTTTGTAGCCTTTAAACTACCTATTTTTCATGTGATTCTAACAGCTGAATGTTCTTCATTGAACTAAGCACAGGGTGGATTCGGATTAATGTGAAAAATGTTTCTGGGTGAGTAGACCTTAAATAGAGTAAAATGCGCCCAAGCGCAAGTTTCTATCTTTATCCGTTTTTGAGATATACAGGGTGATTCCCTCGCAGATGCAAAAAAAATTTGGGTGAACTACATCGAAAATGGAGTAAAATGACGCCAACCGCATATTTTTATCTCAATCCGTACTCGGGATATGATTTTTTAAAGGTTTTTTCAGGAATACCGTGTTTTTTCATTTTAAACTCGGATTTCTCCACTTTGCCTCATTTAATTTTAACTTTCAACCTCATTTTCGGTATCAGCATTAAATTTCCTATAAGAATAGTGTACTTTGGTTCTTAAAAAGCACCATCGAAGACCCTCACATCAGCTCAAACGTTGGCGACTTTGAAAAAACAAAATTTCTAAAACTTTACTACTATTAATATTTAAAATCTTTAAAACTTTACTACTCTTTTAAAAAGAATCCTGGAAACTGGCAAATCTCATGAAAACTGCTTCATCTGATATACTTTCCAACTGTATCATCAATTTTACTTTTATTTTGTTATTTAGGGGAGAAAATAATGTTTTAATGTTAAAAAATGTGGGTTTTTCAATGAAATTGTTGGTTTTCTCGAAAGATGACCCTCCATGAACCAACGAATATGGGGTCGGTTTCTATGTATTTTTTCTCGCTGGATCGAATGGAAACTCTTGCAGATCTCTCAACTACGTTATAATCGAGTTTTACACTTTAATTAACTAGTTTTACCCCATAACACACATACATTTAATCGTAACAAACAAACTAAACATTTGCGATTTTAAGTGTAAAACTCGGTTATAACGGAGTTGGAGAGATCTACAAATGTTACCATTCGATACAGCGTGAAAAAATACATAGAAACCGACCCCATACTCGTAGATTCATGGAGGGTCATCTTTCGAGAAAACCAACAATTTCATTGAAAAACCCACATTTTTTAACATTAAAACATAATTTTCTCCACTAAATAACAAAATAAAAGTAAACTTGATTATACCGTTGGAAAGAGTACCTATTAGACGAAGCAGTTTTCATGAGATTTGCCAGTTTCCAGAATTCGTTTTGGAAGAGTAGTAAAGTTTTAAAGATTTTCAGAAATATTCTTTTTTCAAAATCGTCAATGTTTGAGCTGATGTGAGGGCCTTTGAATGGTACTTTTTAAGAACCCAAGTACACTATTCTTATAGTAAATTTAATGCTGATTCCGAAAATGTGGTTGAAAGTTAAAATTGAATGAAGTAAAGTGGAGAAATTTGAGTTTAAAAGGAAAAAAACACGGTTTTCCTGAAAAAACCTTTAAAAAATCATATCTCAAGAACGGATTGAGATAAAAATATGCAGTTGGCGGCATTTTACTCCATTTTTGATGTAGTTTCACCCAAATTTTTTTTTTTTTTTTTTTTTGCATCTGCGAGGGAATCACCCTGTATAACACAATTGGGAAATGCTGAGGGAATTTGGGAAAATATGAACGAAAAATGCTAGTTTCATGCACAAAATGAAAATAACTCAAGTCTTTTGTGATAGGTACCTGCTGGTACCAACAGTTAGGAAACTCAGGATTTGATCAGGATTAGACTTCCGAATAGGTCTCTTTGAATTGCAACGGCCCAAAAATATTTGGAAATTTCCCCTTAGTTGCAACACTCGAACGGGTTGAGCTATGAGGCCAATGTAATCAAACCTCTTTGACTGTCGGTTATTTTCCTGGAGCATAACAGGAAAGGTTTTCATAGCCACCTCCCAAACTTTACCAACTTCTCCCAAGTTGTTGAACACTGAGGGGGGAGGCTCCCTCCGTTTGGATATGGTCATCTATCTACGCACCAATGATTCGATGTTTATACAGTTCCATGATTGTATAGCATCCACCTGGCGGGAGAGGTGACTCGTTGTAAAAGTGAGTCAGTTTTTGTTTGTGTCGATGATTATTCAATTTCGTGTTCTGTTTAAAATTAATAAAGCTGTTTGCTGATTGTCTAGATTTGATAATACCTGAAAATTCATACCCCTCCCCCCCGCCATCCCGTCAATCCCTATAGCAACGCCCCTGCTCCTGATCCACATCTACTATCTTATTATCTTACCTTGTCCTTTGTCAAATTCGGAGGTATCCTGATGAGGAGGAAATTATCTCGCTCAGAGGTCACTTCGAACCGGGTGATGGAATCCAGTGGGATTTTGTGCTTGATTTTGAACTGCTTCTCTCCCTCCTGCGTCAGGTAGAGATGTTTGTCCGAGAGAAACAAAGTTCTATTTCTCCGTTTGTAGCCGTGTCTGTCGAATTTGTCCACGTTGCAACCATACTGCAATTAAAACAAAATTACAGCTATTAATTTATTTGTATTGAACGTGAATTTATTTGTATTGGGCCGGAGCTTTGTTTCACAATTTTCCTAAGATGGACATTGGGTAGTGTTCGGAAGAAAGAAAAACAGATACAAATTACCTACAAAATTAGAATGACTTCAGTTTTCGTGTTTAGTGAAGTGAATTCAACATCTTGTTACCAAGAGACTCATATGATGTAAATAGAATATTGAAAAAGTTAGAAAAAAGAAAAATATAGTTTGTTCGTTGTGATTATCATCAGTGTTTGGAATTTATTGTAAACTTATATCTAGATTTTGTAAATTGATCAGGGCAAAGAGTAGAGTCCTATTTCTCATTTAAAATCAGGTCTATAGACAGTAGTTAGACATCAACCGTTCGGAACAGGTAGGTACCAATGTATATTTACACGGGTGCTACTGGTGTTTCGTTGATAGCAGGTACCTATTGACTATCCCTCTTTTAAAACGTAAATTCGTATATCCAGCAGCGTAATGCACTAGTTTTCCCGAAATGGTTGGGAAGCTCGCACGAAGTTTTGTAATATTGTATACACGAATAGCCACATATACCAGGTAGGTAGGTACCTAGTTATTTTAAGGATTCGGTTCCCGAGAGTTCTTTAATGGGTTTATTTGTATTTCTTTCGTCTCACAATCCCGCATTGACGTCATCCCATTCACATAAAAACTATGAGGACCCCCCCTTCTCCCCTACCTTACTGATGAGGGACGTCATGAAAACTACATTTGTTCACTTATTCTGTAAGCCAATTTTCGTAGATAACGAAGCTATTGCAATGGCAATGGGTATAAATTTTTAAGGGTGTTCTTTGCTTCTCACTTTATCTAACTCAACAATTATGAAAAAATTAGTATGGTGAATTAACTTTTTAGTTGGATCTAGATGACGTCTGGAAGACAGAATCTGAAAGGGCTCTGATATACCTAAAATTTCATTACCATTTTACGGATTTTTTCGGGGAAAAAATGTAAATTTTAGAATTTGTGAAAATTCTAACTACCGACTGAGTAGGTTGCTACTTGAGAACAATAATGATAGCCTACGTTCACTGTTGTGGCTGCGTTTGATTAATTGGATGAATAACTCCAGGAAACGACGTTTAAGTGTGAGGCATCTGCATTTTTAAACTCTAAATAGTTAACCCTACGTGGCCGGATTATCTTTTGACTGAAGCCTGCTACCCTAATAGCCTGACATTAAACCGTAGCACCAATCTCCAGGCTGTTAGTCCATAGCACTAATCTAATACCTACGTAAGCACAGTGTGCTGGGACACTCCCTTATAAATCAACCTTGGGATTCATGGATCCCAGGAGGGAACAATTATAATCTAATACCTACCTGGACTAATTAGCCCTGTAAATCACCGAAGTGCTAGATTCGGAAGTACCGTAGCGTTATATGAAATGATAAAAAAAGAAAGATTAGAAATAATCAACTAAAGAAAAGAGCATGTCAGATCGATGATGCTGCAACACAAGAATAAAGAGGCAAACTTGTGAGTGAGGTTTAACCCTTTCGGTCACCGTGTGCATCCACTTTAGCAGCTCTCTGTGGTTGGATTAGTTCAAAAAACGTCCAACAGAATGCTCCTACATTAGAGTTGGCATTATAAGACGTCATTTGAAAAGAAATTTTTCAAGTTGATCGAACAAAATAGTGGCATCACTGTTATTAGTAAGCTGATACTAGCTCAACTGAAGCTGTCACTGAAGGAGGCCAAGTTTATGCCAGATAAAACTAGTTACTTCTCGTATTTCATAATAACCTGATTTTCTTCAACGTCCCTGAGTTAGAAGAGGAGGACCTGGTTAGTGTGGTGCGGGATTTCGTTAGCGGATGTGGTACGGACGTAGTAATAAATGAACAGTCAATCAACTTCGCTCATCGCCTGGGAAAGGGACCTGCCCCACGTCCGCTCCTAGTTGCATTTGTAACAAGAATCCTCAAAGATAAGGTTTTCGGGCTAGTTCCCAAGCTCCGAGAACAAAATATTAAAGTATCGTTTGATCGCTCCTTACAAGATCGTGAAATGAGGAAACGGCAAATGAACGTAACTAACCTACTCAGGCTAACAGGAGAACCGGTAAAGCTGACGAAGGGTAGGATACTCTTTCGAAATAACCCATTATCTCTGGAAGAAGCGGAAGCTGTTGTAGAGGAGATGGATCTCAAGAAGAGTGAAGAGGACAATAAGAAGAGGTTTCGATCTACGTCGGCGAGCCCCCAAGACCTAAACAAGGCCAAGTCGTTGAAATTATGACATAAGGAAGATGCCCAAGGTCCTGGAAATCAAGGTTGTATTATGTTTTGGAATTGTAGGGGATTCGGTACACTCCAGTTTTGCTTCGAAAAACTAACTTTATGTGATGTTATATGCCTCTGTGAAACTCACTTGCTTGCCCCACCTGCCTCAATACCGAATTTTCTATCGGATTTTGAAATTATTCACAGTTTTGCCTCTAGAACTGGTAGTAGGGGTAGGGGAAGCGGAGGACTTGCAGTCTGCTATCGTAAAAACAAGTTTGATTGTATAAGGGTGTTGGATATTTCTCCTTTATGGATATTATTAAGTCTTAAGACTGACCTATTTGAAATGGTTATTGTCAATGTGTACTTTAATAAGGGAATAAGTCTGATTTTGCTTGATGAGTTCCAATCGGTGGTTGAACGATTCTTGGTACAATTTGGTGAGGCGATGTGGCTGGTGGGGGGTGACTTCAATTGTAGGGTGGGGGACCTCAATGCCTTGTCTGAGATGGAAATACCGAACTGCTTAGTCCCCCAGAGAAACTCAATGGATAAAGTAATATCACACTTAGCGGCTGACTTGGTAGATATGTTTGAAGGGTTTTCTTTTGTGCTTCTGAATGGCCGAACGTCTATGGATTCTCCGGGTATGTTCACTTTTTGCTCAACTAGTGGCAAAAGCATTGTAGACCATGTTTGGTGTTACAAGCCTAATTGGCTTGAAAACTTTCGCGTTAGATGTGACTGGTCCTCTCAATCGGACCATTTCCCTGTTGAGGTGATGTTGGGTGGTTTTGCTAGTAGGTCAGTTCCTACCCAGAAAAGAGTGGTTGTTCGTTGGAAGCAGGATAGGGCTGCGGAGTTCACTAGGCTAATGAAATACTCAAGCAATGTAGGTTTGGTGGGAATTGAAACGGACGTTGATGTATTAAGTAGGAATTGTTTGGAAACTATGACCGAAACGGTTAAACTCTTAGATATGATGAAAATTTCTTCGCTTAGTCGTGTTAACCAACCATGGTTCGACCATGAGTGTATCTCTGTGGAAAAGGAACTTAGAGCTAAACTTAAGGCCTGTGTACTTGTCAAATTCGCTGAACCCGAACTATCCCACTATTCCTCTTTCAAAAAACATAGAAAAAATGTGCTGTCGTTTAAAAAAAAGCAATATTACATCAATGGGATGGATACAATTTCTAAGGCTACCAATGCAAAACAATTTTGGGATGCCATTAACATGTTTAAATTGAATAATTTTGTGGCAAATGAGGTCCCTGAATCTCTGTGGGTTGCTTTTTACGAACAAATATATCCACCTAGAATTGTTTGCTGTTTAGATTATTTTGATGTTAGACACCCAGTACTCGATGCTGAAATCACCATTGTGGAGGTCCAAAATAGTATTAATAGGTGTAAATCTAACAAAGCAGCTGGAGCTGACATGATTGGGGCTGACTTATATAAACATTTGCCTAATAATTGGATATGTTATCTTACCTGTCTCTTCAATAAAATATTACGGTCTGGAAATGTGCCCAAAGCTTGGGCCTACCTAATATTGGTGCTGGTTAATAAATAGGGTAGTAAAGATGATCCAAGTAATTATAGAGGGATAACTCTTGTGAATGTAATAGCAAACATCTTCACCCAAGTCTTGTATGATAGACTGTACACGTGGGTGGAGTACAATGATCTGCTACCAGAGACACAGGCAGGGTTCAGGCGGGGTAGGAGCTGCTTGGAGCAGGTGTTTGTATTGACAGCGGCGGTGGGGTTCCATCTGCGCCTAAAAAAGCGTACCGTGTTTTGTGTTTATGTAGACTTCAAACGTGCGTTTGATAGCCTACCACATGGACAGTTATGGGATAGTTTGTTTGAGCTTGGAGTTAGTTCCAATTATATTAGAATCCTCAAGAGCCTCTATGATTTGGCTAACTTTAAAATCCGGTTAAAAGATGGTCTCTCGGAGCCCATCGCTGTAACTGAGGGAGTTCTGCAAGGAGAAATTCTGAGTCCTTTACTCTTTATTCTGTATACATCGACCTTGGAAGGTTTTGTTAGAGAGAGAGGACACAAGGGCCTTAATCTGGATGGTTCCAACGACCTTTTATTGTTACAGTTTGCTGATGACCTCGCGGTCTTGGGGGATTCGATTGTTGACATCAACAAAAAACTGGTTACTGTCTCTGAATATTGCAATAGGAGGGGTATTATCATTAACAAAGATAAAACAAAATTGGTTTGTTTTAGAAGAGGGGGAGGGCTAAAGCCACTGCGATCTCCGGTTCTCTTGGAGGGATCTCCTGTTGAACAGGTCACGACCCAGGTTTATTTGGGAGTAACCTTTTCAAGCTCTGGAGTTTTTACAAAAGCTTGTGACCATTTTGTGAGCCGAGCTAATATGGCGTCTGGGGCTGTGGTTAGGCTAATGACCAGAGCGCGTGTTTCATCCTGGGAAGCAAGATTGACCCTTTTTAAAGCATGTGTACGCTCTACACTATTGTACTGTGCCTGTATATGGGGTCTTAGGTACACTGCCGAAATTGAGAAGATCCAAACCAATTTCCTGAGGAGAATACTGCTAACGGGGCGCAATACTCCAGCTGCAATCATAAGATCAGAGACTGGCTCAACACCCCTCCTGCTTGATGTGCTGGAGAGTGCCATTAAGTGGTTAAAAAAAATAATGTCTATGCCATCTCATAGGATCTCTAGAATCTGTTTGGAGAGAATGGTAGAATTGGCAACTCGCACTGATCCTGATATGCGCTTCAACTGGTTTAAGCAGTTGGCGGTTGTCCTCTCAGAGAACAACAACGACTCCCTTATGCTGTCTGACCCCGTAACACTCATGGATCGTCTCCAAAATTTAGATACTAAATCTTTAGTGCAGGGGGTTAAAGATTGGTTGTTATTGAAGGATTTTGAGGTCTCCGTCTCTTCCAGATATTTGTGTTCGGGTCCGGATCTACTGAGTTTGAGTCTGGGTTCGGCTCAGGGGTATCTGACTGCGGGTTGGCCAATCCAACTGACATGGCTGTGTTCCCAGTTCAGGTTGATGGGCAGACATAGTGCTAGGGTTTGCTTCGAGGGCCATGTTGTGAGATTTGACCCACTCAACAGGTGTCCGCTCTGTAGCTGGGATCACTATGATGATTTAGTCCATTTTGTTATTATGTGCCCAATGTTGTCTTCTGCCAGAATAAAATTTATTCAGCCTTTGCTGCGAACTCCACTTTCCCCATACATGCAGCTAAAGTTGATCCTAAACACCAAAGATAAAAATGTAATGTTTAGGGTGGGTCGGTTCCTATTGGAGAGCCTTGAAATTAGAAACTTAATTCTCTCTGTGTGATCTTCTAAATTTTTTTGAGATAAATCAATTGTTGCTTTGATTCCTTGGTATTTGATTATTACTTATGGATGTTATATCTATGTGAGTAAATAAAAATTTATCTATCTATCTATCTATCTTACTTCTCGTATTTCGTTCTAAATGTCTGATAGTTGTCTCCCTTGATGTTTTTTGGATAAAACGAATAAAACAGAAACTCACCAAAAATTTGTGATTACTTTGCATGGTCGCTGTGGAAAAGAAGTGTAACACTATCGTGTAAAACTAGCCACTGCAAAACTAGGACTAAACACTGTATGGTCTAAGTTTATGGAGAATAGTAACATCCCGATGGAAGCTAAGTTTAGTGTTTTTAATTCTGTTAGTAGAACAATGATGTGTTACGCGTGTCAAGTCTGGGGGTACAAGGCACATCCGCAGGGGGAAATGCTTTTGAAATTTTTCATTAAAAATACTTTTGTTTTTACCCATGAATACCCCGGGTTATATGGTCTACTTAGAGAGTGGTTTAGAGCAAATGCATATGTACACTCTAAACTTGTGTGTGAATTATATTGTGAAGGTATTGGAGAGCCCGAGATCAAAACTGACTAATGTGATAGCTCGTGAGGTAATCAGAAAGAATGTATCATGGATGTTAGCATTAATGAACTGGTAGGCAGACACGGGACGGTGTTAAATATTAATCCTGACGAACCGAAAAGTATTATGCAGCAGATGAGCAAAGTATTGGAATTGGAAAAACCCGGATTTATCGAGAATTGTAAGTTAAAGGCTGGTGCAGCCCGCTTCCATACTTTGTGTCAGCAGTTGGGCCCACCGAGTTATAGAAAAGAGAATAATCTGTCACTTTCTTATTAGAAATATTTGTAGAGCTCGCTGTGAAATGCTGGATTTAAATTTTAAGCCGTGGATCTCAGGTGGTGTTTTTACTTGTCCTTTGTGTAATTCAGGGGATCATGAAACTATTTTTCATTTTTTGGCACATTGCCATATTTTGAGGGGGATCCGTAAATCGCATTTCGGCTCTTTATACTCGTATTTGTCAGATGACGAAGCACTTGACTACTTAAATGGCAAAAACTGGTCCTTGGGTGGTATATTGTAAGAGCGCTTAAGTATAGAAATTTTTTGGTTGAGGAATGGAATTTTTGAATCCTAATCGTATTATTTAGGTATCACAACAGTATAAGTATTATAGATCATTAGTGAACGAGTTATCTTTATAGATTAAAATATTATATTATTATGTTATTCATGTATCCTTTATTTATTATGTATGTTATTCATGTATTAGTGTTTTTGAGTCTTTGCGCACAGTGTTCTCCTCTCTAATTTGACTATGTGATTATTCACGTGATGCCGTATTGAAACATTAATATCCGAACCCCATCTCGTAGCTCGGTGCTAAAGCCGTACGATGTTTTGTTCGTTGAATTTGTATTAACATGTATTACGAAATAAAACATTTTCCAAATTCAATTCAAATTCAATTCACTATCGTGTACCCTGTTACTGAACACATCCAAAGCATTCATTGTGTTTTTACACTAGAGTGAACATGTTTACTCCATGCAATGCAACGTCAAGCTATTTTCTCAGTTTTTGAATATTTTTGTGTGATTTTCGTAGAATTTTTATTTTTATTCTTGGGAGAGACGATTCCTTCACTCATTTCCTAAATCTCTGTGTTTACCATTGGATTTTACATTTTTTTTTTTTACAGAGGATACTTACAAAGTTTTTTTCCCCCCCATACTTGCTTCCTATAAAAATGGAAATATGTGATTTTCGTAATGTGCCATTTCATAATTAATTAAGTAATTTACTTATTTTAATTTCTATAATACAAGCGGTTTTACAACACTAATTTTATATAATTTTCAATACAAACGTTTGGAAGAAGGTTTGAAGACTACAATTTTACACATACCCGGAGTCACTATTTACACAATAGTGCACACTATATAAATTATAGAACGGATTATCTCGAAAATCTTAAAAAATACAGTGAACTACTATAAGGTGAAAGAAAAAAGTCTATAAGTTGCTGATTTTTCCCATGACAGGATCTAACTTTGTGACCGAAAGGGTTAAGCAAGATAGGAATGAGAAAGCAGGTTGCTGGCAGAATGAGCTCTGAGGACTTGCTTCTCCGTGCAGCACACATCGAGGGATCCCCCACTCTTCTTTTCTGCCATCGAATACTCTCGATACTCTCGATCCAGCCTCCCAACACATCGATGCAGTCAGAAGTTCTGAAAAGGGAGGGGATAGAATCGGTTCTCTCCTCCGCCGCGCAGCGGCGCTAGTCTCCCACTTTTATCTCCCTCCTACTGAATATTGAAGTATTGTGATCGTCTCCATAAGAGATAGTCGAAGTGTAGCTCAATGGCTATGATTACGTTCTCGTGAGACTAACGTTGTGGGTTCAAATCCGGCCAATTGGTATATTTTTTTTGCTCGTAAAACTCCCGAAATGTACTTCTAAAACGTCATTCTGACCTGCTTGTACAACTGATTTGAATATTCACTAAGGGATTGACTACTTGATGTTATGTAGTTTTGAGATGCGAGCTTGTGAGCATCCAGATCACCAAACTATTCTCATAATTCTGATCCACATGCCCAACTAATCTGCATTTTAACTAAGTGATTGACTACTTGATGTTATGTCTTTTTGAGATGCGAGCTGGCGAGCATCCAGACCACCAACCTATACACATCATTCTGATCTACATGCCCAACTAATCTGCATTTTTACTAAGGGATTGACTACTTGATGTCATGTCTTCTTGAGATGCGAGCTTGCGAGCATCCAGACCACCAAACAATACACATCATTCTGATCTACATGCCCAACTAATCTGCATTTTTACCAAGGGATTGACTACTTGATGTTATGTCTTCTTGAGATGCGAGCTTGCGAGCATCCAGACCACCAAACAATACACATCATTCTGATCTACATGCCCAACTAATCTGCATTTTTACTAAGGGATTGACTACTTGATGTTATGTCTTCTTGAGATGCGAGCTTGCGAGCATCCAGACCACCAAACAATACACATCATTCTGATCTACATGCCCAACTTTTATTTTCTAAAAATGTTAGCAGAGTTTTAGTCAAAACGAAATCGCCAACGATCATCTAGGACATAAAAAAATGGTTGCACAAAATTATGCTGAAAACGTACTTAAATTTAATTAATATTTGGTGAAAAATCTATAGAAACTGCAAAAAATATTTTTTGAATCGCCGAATTTTATTCAGTTTGTTGCTGGTTTTAACAATCTCTTTGTACTCAAATTCCGATACAATTTAACATATCACAATACAATAGGTAATTTGAGAAAATTCGTTCATACAATCATGCTGCCTGACTGGAACTTTTTCAATTTTGGCGCTCAGAAGGTCGTTTTATTTCAAAATCAAATCGATGTGTTGGGAGGCTGGATCGATAGTATCGAGAGTATTCGATGGCAGAAAAGAAGAGTGGGGGATCCCTCGATGTGTGCTGCACGGAGAAGCAAGTGCTCTGAGGTGGCAAGCAGAGGTATATAATATGCTCTCCCCCACTGGCGCTCTACCCTTTCCAGTAGACCTTTTCCTCCCTCTGGACTCTGCTTACTGCTCAGGCTCTGATCGTGTTTATTGGTGAAAATAAATATTTATAAGATATAAAGGTTGGGCACGACATAATATAAAGGGTGTCCCAGAAAAATAAGTTTTTTGAAAACGCTGTAACTTTTTTATTTTTAATAATACAGAGAAAAATCATATACCGTTGTGCTCATGAGGGTTTGAGGTTCAGGTGTGGTACACAATATCAGGCATATGCCCGCCCCCTACTTGCCCTATAGGCGATCACCCTGTCCATGAAATTCACAATAACTCGCGCGCACATTTCCCTGTCTATTTCTCCCATCACTCGCCGGATTTTTGCCTTCAGCTGGATTTTTGACTTCACGTAACCCCATGAAAAAAAATCACATGGGGTGAGGTCACACGACTGTGGTGGCCAGCATTAGTCTCCACACAACGAAATTAGTTTCTCCGGGAATTTTTCGCGCAGAAGAGCGATTGATTGTCTTGCAGTGTGGCAGTTTGCACCGTCCTGTTGGAACCAGACATTTTCCATGTTCATGCCCATCTCCATTTCTTCCAAATGAGGCCATAAAAAATCTTGAATTATTGTCCGGTATTGTTCTCCGTTTACTGTGACGGTATTCCCATTGGCATCTTCAAAAAAGTAGGGCCCTACCAATCCACCGCTCCAAAACCCACACCAAACTGTGACTCGCTGAGGACGCATTTGTTTTTGATGGATGATTCTTGGATTTTCAGACCCCCAGATTCTGCAATTTTGCTTGTTGACAAATCCATCCAGATGGAAATGGGCTTCATCGCTGAAAATGATGTTGTTGATGAAACCTGCATTCTGCTGTTCTGCGTTGATGACCCATTTGACAAAATGCCTTCGTTTTTCGTGGCCCGCTGGTTTCAATTCTTGGGTCAACTGCACCTTGTACGGGTGATAATGAAGGTCCGATTTCAGGATACGATGCAATGTGCTTCGAGGCAAATGCAGTTGTTGAGAACGCTTGCGAATGGATTTCTGAGGGCTGACCATCACAGAATCTCGCACGACTGCAATTGTTGCATTGTCCCTTGAACGACGGGGGCGTCCTGGGCTTCTCCCCACTCCGGCTCCTCCAGCTTCATCAAAAGTATGGATGATTCGAACAATGGTTGGTGCATTATGATGCACAAGCAAGGTTCGAAGTTTCCTGAGCGTCACCGCGAACGTCTCACCGTTTTTGACGTGGTTTTTAATAACCAAAATCTGCGTTTCAAAGGGTATCCGATCCACGGTTACACACGACAACACAACACTTGGATAAAAAAACGAACCTTGTCACATAAAACCTCAAGACTCTGAGATGATAAAAATTGAAGAAACAATCGTGCCAACACAATATCAACAAAATGGCGTCCATTTCAAAAAAAACTTATTTTTCTGGGACACCCTTTACCTCCTTAGCGTATATATGACAGCTCTTGAAAAACACTCTTGGAGGCCCATTAATCCCAACTGTCGTTAGCTATTCTTATAGCTCGCGAGTAGAATACAGCATTACCATCTATGTGATTAGAATAGGTATTTAGGTACAAGTTTCGAATCTAGAGTGTGAATGTCAATAAGCAGGGTTATGATTTTGTTGGACTCACCTTCACAGTATCTCCTTCATTGGCTTGCTGAGAGTAAAATGGCTTTTTGATGAGCGCCTGGACGTCCGTCAGTCTGTCCTCGTGGAAGTAATTTGGTATGCTCTGCTCGTAACTCTTCTTCTTACCTTGAAATGCAAGTAATGGTATTAAGTAATTGCTAAGTAACAAGTAGAAGGTACCTACTGAAAGTGCTTTAAAGAACTTAACAGTTTCTTATGAAACTTAATTTTATTAAATACTAGCCACTCCGGCTCGCTTCGCTCGCCTCCTTCAAAGACCTACAAAACTGGTATTTTTCAGGAATTTTCGACGGCCGTTTAGAGGGGTAGGGGAAGCGGGGAAGTCCAAAAAGGGCACATTAACCGTTACTTCGACCCCCCTCCCGCCCTACGGCCCATGGTTCGGGTGGGATTAGAAAATTTTAAATTCGCTTATGCCCCCTTTCGGAAAATTACAAGAAGATCCCACCACTCGTAGACTCCCCCCACTCAGCCGTTTGGCCGTGCATAGACACGACAGACAAACAAACAGATGGAGTGTCATTCTTATAAATAACTAGCCGCTCCGCCTCGCTTCCCTCGCCTCCACGTCCAGCCGAGGGGCAAGCCCCCCGGACCCCCCATTAAATTGCTCGCTTCGCTCGCAAAGTGTGACATGAAGGGAATGTTGCTCGCTTCGCTCGCAAAGTGTGGCATGTAGGAAATGTTGCTCGCTTCACTCGCAAGGTGTGGCTGCGTAGATGCGAAGTATCACAATTCAAACATGTAGGAGATGTTGCTCGCTTTGCTCGCAAATGATAGATCCCTTAGGGTAGGTTTAAAGTCTGAACGGGATGCTGCTCGCTTCGCTCGCTTGAGGAAGTTATACTGCCCACCCAACTTGGCAGACGTTTTTTTCTGTTGGAAATTCTTACAAACAAATTAAATCTTATAAAACTACGTGGAACCAAGAAAAGTTTATTCGGGGATGTTGCTCGCTTCGCTCGCAAGGTATTGCTGTATATGTGTAGGAAAAAATCCGTATTTATTCTGGTGAAATTGCTCTCGCTTCGCTCGCAAGGTACCTATGTGTACCTGCTCGCAACATCGTGAAACACGTGAGTCATCGAACCCTTTCACGTCAATTCTTGAGCCTTCTCGCGTCCACGGCACAATTAATTTCCGCATTTTAATCGTTTCGCCTCGCTCCCGCTCGCATTTTGACCGAGTTCCCGTCACTTTTTTCGATATCCGATTTCGGATTTAGATTCGGCGGGATCAAACCTTTATTTCGCCAGCGAAAACCGTTCCGAAAAACGTACCTTTATGGGGTATATTTTAATCGGAAAAAACCAAGTTTTTCAGGGCTCTGTTGATTAAAGGGAGGGGTCAGTAGTTACCTCTTTAGGCACCTAATAACTAATTTAATTTAATGAACGCATTATAATCATGAAAAACTTATTACAGGAACCAACTAACCTTTAAATAAGCCTTCTGCCAAGACTTTGAGATCTAATTGTTTCTTTCTTTCCGGGTCCAGTGAAAGCCTGTATTTTCTCGCCAGCCATTTTCTGTACAGCGGATGAAGGTCTGAAGATGCCTGAGGTAATTAGCAAAATAATTATTGAATTAATTCACTAAATTTGAAGCACAAATAATTTATTAGGTTACTTTGATTTCGTACTTACTTCAGCGCATATTATAGGAGCCGGCGGCCACGATTGATCTAACAGACTTTTTGGAAGGGACTTGGATAATCGCAGAAGCCACTGCGCTTTGGTAGTTTGAATGAACCTTTTGTTCAATTCCGTTTCCTCGCCGTTCCTCGTGATGAAGCCTTTAATAAACCTAAAAAAAACCAGACATGCAGTATGATCGTATGAGCGAATTTTCGTAAATTATCGTACTATATATGTTAAATTGTTTCGAAAATTCAGGACTTTGAGTGAAATGTTAACTATCAATTTTATGGCAAAAAAAAAAAAAAAAAAAAAAAAAAAAAAAAAAAAAATGTTCTCAATAATATTTGGCAATTAAAAATTTTGTTTTGGATTTTTAGATTTTGTTTGGCAGTTTTTATAGATTTTTCAGCAAATAATAATGAAATTTAAGTACATTTTTAGGCATAATTTTGAGCAAAAATTTTTTAATGTCCTAGTTAACTGTCGATAATTTCGTTTTGACTAAAGCTCTGCTAAAAACCATAAATTTAACAATTTTTGGTCGTTTTTAGCCATTATTAGTGAATTTTTTTTGGTACATTTTTTTAAATTTGACCAATTCAATGTACTCAAAAATCGTTGGCCAATCAAAACTGATTTCAATGAAGAAAGTTTTCAAAAATGTTGATTTTAAACATTTTTGTGCCACTGCAATAGCTTCATTTTTACGAAAATTTGCTAAACATTGAGGTTTGTAATTAGATGTAGAATAAGGCACGTTGTTGCCAGGTATTGCAATTTCATCTTCAGTTGGCACTTCACAAATTGAGGTCAAAAATTTTGTCCCAATGTACACTACTTTTATTTACTCCGCCCACTTTCTAAGGAGGGGTAAAACGTTATAAAACGAGAGGTAAATCTCTTTGCTACGTAAGCTATGATGTTGGTAACTCACTCTCTGATAACTTTGACAGCGCGTCGCCTTCGCTCAGCAGCTTTCTGTGCTAGATATCGCCGAGCCCATTTTTCTATCCTGATTGCTGCTTCTCTCATCCTGAGGTACCTCTTCCTTTCGACATAAGCTTTGAATTTGGCTTGGATTTTGGTAACCAGCTCGTGTTTCTTGGCTTGGAAAGCATCTTCTATCTCGAACAGTGTTTTGGCGTGGCGAATGAAAATCTTGGTCCTAGAACATAAAGTGACTAAAATTATTTTCGCCAATTTTTCAACATTATCATCTGCATTATTAAATATAATTATTATTATACTTTGTGTAATAATACTTTGTGTAATTATTATTAATACGAGTAATATTGCATAAACCGTAAAGAATAGGAGACTCAGTTGGATTACGCAACAAGTATGGTGAAGTAGATCAATGTAAGTATTCCAGGAACGAACACATTTACAGGAACAGCTACCTACCTCTTATTCAAATAAAGTCAATTATATTCATAAGGAACCATACTGGATTCAGTTCACAATTTTTTTTTTTTCACTAGCCACGATACGTTTTCTTAAAAGGTGATGTTACAAACGATTGTTTCCTAGCTCCGGTCACACCAACCACTAGGAGCGATAAAATTTATTATTTAGTACAGCTTTATGATTCCTTATTATAATAATTTTATTCATAAGAAAAAGAAACGGGAAGACTTGTATCTTATCTGCCTACACCACTCAGCTGAAGGGCGTCTCATCCTTTTTAGCAGGAAATACTTTGAAAATTTATGAGCAACAAATAGGTACTGAATCCATGAGGTACAAGGCGCCACTTCTTCCCCACCCATAAATCCCATAAATCATAAGAGGTAGAAAACTCAGTCTCACTATCAAATTGTTGATATGTGCCCATCTCATACATTGGTCCAACTCCACCCCTAAACAAGCTAATTTCCACAGTCTTGATCCGATTGTGATGAAATTTTCAAAAAATATGCGAGTTAGGGTATACATGGTCCCCTATCAGTTTCATTGTTCCTAAATCAACACAACTGGTCCAACTCAACCCCTAAATAACGGGTAAACAAGCTTAATTTCCACAATCTCGATCCGATTGTGATGAAATTTTCAGAGTATGCGAGTTTAGAGTGTACATGGTCCCCTATCAGTTTCATTGTTCCTAAATCAATACTGCCTTCTGCACATGCGGAAACGTAAATACCATTAAGTATAATTTTGTCACACCCTCCGATCTAGCTCAACTTTAGAGAATAGTTGAGAGAAGACGATTTGATCATTCCATGTAAATTTAAACATATTGTGTTATTAGCAGCTATGGAACCTGATTTCCATAGTTTTCATTCTTTTAGGCTGAAAATGGTCGGCCCCCTTTCAGTTTCAATGTTATCAAATCAACAGGTACCTACTTCACTCAGCGCATGCGCTAACGTAAATTATCTTGCAGCTTTTTCTCGTTTTCTAATTGATCTCGCTTAAATTTGGATGATAGGAGAGGATGATTTAATAATTTTATATAAATTTTAACGTGACTGTATCATTAGTAGAAACAAGAAAAAACTTCATTTTCGCCCTTCAGAATTCTATACACACCTTTCCAAACCTTCAGGAACCACTCCACTCCCCACTGTGCGCCGTTAATGTAAATTACACGATACATTTTCCGGCCAATTCCTATCCTGTACCTGCGAAACCTCTATACAGAAATAATAACCCTTCGTGTAATAATGGGCAGCGTTTTTATACCTGCATGAAAAGAAAATAGTAAGGAATCATAACGTACGCTCCCAGTCGGAACTCGTCCGGTTGATATCCCAAATGCTCGATGAGTATTCGAACGCCGTCTTTGGCAGGTCCGTCGTATTTAGGCCAAGTCCTCGGGCAGAGGCTCTTGTACCTTTGCAGAAACTGCTCGTAGTGACGTCGGTACGCAAAACCAGCTCTCCTCACACGCAGGTTCTCCATCAGGCCGAGGTATTTGACTTGGTGGCCGATTATGTCTTCAGAGAACACACCTAAAAACGAACATCATCAAAACTGACAGAGGGCGCTGCTAGAAGATAAGTAAAAATCGAAAATTTCACCGAAAATGCAGTCGCCTGGTTAAGAATTGTACTAGAAATATGCTATTATGGTCGGATAATATGCTTTGGCATGTTGATTTTGTTATGACGCGGTTTATGAGTTATAAATATTTTACGTTATTATCTCACTATTGGGAGTTAACCAATCTTCAACCTAAGATTGAAGACGGGTTTATGTGAAACGCGTGAGCTAAAACACATTCTGTTTCAATAATTTCGTACGAAGTATGTAAATAGAGGTAACCGGGGGTCCAGGGGGCTTGCCCCCTGGCGAGGAGCGGAGCGCCAAGTTTTCTTTCAAAATCGAAATTTTTACATGCTTTTTGCGTTTCTGAGCTTGCTGGTCAATTTTGGTTCGTGTCTGTCTGACTGTCTGTGCTGAATTCTTGCCATGCCAAAAACTATACCAAGTTGTAGTCCGATTTTTATTGAAACTTCCAGGGATTTTGCGGGTTAGGTCCGAGACGGTCCCCTATAGCTTTCATGGCCACCGGATCAATAGCAGCTCCTGCATATGAGCAAACGTGAATTTCTTATAACGTCGATTTGTCATCATCTATTGGTCCGATTTGTTTTCAAACTTGACGGGTGATGGGAGGGGGGGGGGGGGGGGGGGGCATTGGGTATATGTTCCAAAAGACGCCCTATGAATTGTATCACGATTGATTGCGTAATAACTTGCGCACGCGCGAAACTAAAATTGATTGGCAGGGACAAAATTCAAGAGTACTTAATGGTCCAATTTTAGCGAATTTTCGCAGGAAATGATGCTATTGCAATGGCTCCATAAATTTTAAAATCAAAGTTTTTGAAAAATTTCTTCATTGGAATCCGTTTTGTGACATTATGAAACGATTTCTAGGTGGAGGTGCCTATAAGGCACCTTATCCTATATCCTTATATATAGAAGTCATTCCAGACGATAATTCTTCTTAGGATTGAGATAAAAGTTCCGTTCTTGTCCCATAAAATTAAGCTTTTCAAACGAAAGGATGAGTTTGTTGGCCAACAATTTTTAAATGACTAAAAGTGGCTTAAAACGTCTAAAAATCGTTAAATTTATATTTTTAGCATAATTTTAGTCAAAAGAAGTTTATCAATGATGAAATTGAACATTTAAAAAATATGTTCACAAAATTATGGTGAAAAATGTACTCAAATTCATAAAATTAATAACATTCACAATATTTTTTTAATCATAGAATTAGACCGACTGGTTCACCCGTGCGTTGCACAGGTTGACTTGAATATATGCAAACCCCCCTCCCCCTCATCCCATCACATTTTGGGACACCACTATGGATCAGATTCAAAAAAGTCCTTACTTAAAAGTACTTACTTATAGATTACCTATTAGGACCCTACGAAAAGAACGTTCAGACTAATTCAATTTCATTCGTTCGAATATCAGATCACCAGTTCGTTCGGTGATGACCAAATTATTCCATTTAACGACCTCCTCCCCCCTCTCTTTTTTTTCCTTACCAAAAACACCTCCCTATGGTTGAGGCTAGAAAAAATTTTAAACCTGTGATTGAGGTTGACGTAATCTAAACATATTCGCTCAATCAGATCCCCAGTTTGTTCAGTGAAGTCCATGATACCCCATTTCACCCCCCTCCTCCCCCAAAACACCCCCTATGGGTAAAAATTGGAATGTTTCAAGAAGCTTGTGGTTCAAGTTAGAGTAATCCAAACATATTTAACAATCAACTTCCCAGTTTACTAAGTGATGTCCATGATTCCTCAGTTTACTCAGTGATGTCCAAGATACCTCATTTCACCCCTCCCCCCTCACCGCCTCCCTCTTATAAGAAAACACAAACTTTGGGTCAGATTTGAAAAATTTCAAGTAGTCTGAGATTTGAGTTAGTATAATTCAAACATATTTTAGCAATCAGGCCCCCAGTTTATTTAGTGATGTCCATGATACCCCATTTCACCCCCCTCCTCCCCCAAAACACCCCCAATGGGTCAGAATTGGAAAATTTTAAGTAGCTTGTAGTTCAAGTTAGAGTAATCCAAACATATTTAACAATCAACTTCCCAGTTTGTTCAGTGATGACAAAGATAACCCCCCCCCCCCTCATCTCCTAAAACACCTCCTATGGGGCAGATCTGAAGAATTTTCAAGTAGCCTGTGATTTAAGTTAGAATAATCCAAACACATTCGACCAATCAGGTCCCCAGTTCGTTCAATGGTGTCCAAGATACCCCATTTCACCCCCTCCCCTTCCCCTAAAACACCCCCTCTGGCTCAAATTTAAAAAACTTCAAATAGCCTATAATTTAAGTTGGGCTGATACAGAAATTTCCCCCACTCATATCAGTTGTCCAATGACCTCTGTAGCCATGAAAAGCGGACAAACATACGGACAGACAGACAGACAGACAAAAATTGAGAAAATGGTACAAATCGTCTACAAATAGCATGAAATAGAAAAGAAACGCAAAATTTCATGAGTCTAATCAATGTACAGACAGACATACTTACGATTTTATTAATATAGATTTAGAACGAGTTTATTTGCCAATACCGCCGAATCAACTGTAGTCAGTGCGCAAGCGCAAACGTGAATTTCTCATAACGTCGATTTCTCATCATTTGTTGATTCTATTTCGTTCAAACTCGGAAGGTGATTGGGTATATATGTTTTTGGAAAATTCCCAATACTTAAATTATATTGCAATTGGCAGAGTAAACATTGCGCATGCGTGAAACTAATATCGACTGATACAGCCATAACTCAGGTTTTTAAGATAGCTGTCCATAACTGCTAGTAAGTATCTTGGTATTTTAAAGGTGGTATACAGAGACTCTAACATATCAGTCCATCTTGCAGAATTGAAGGCATTTTTCACATCCAGGGTCACTAGCATTGCCAGATTCCTAGTATATCTACTACCTTTCTGTGTTTTTTTTTTCAAAGTGTCCACTACATCTGCCAATGCATGAACAGTGGACCCACCCTTTCGGAATCCATGCTGTCTGGGGGAGTCTCCTGACGCTGCTATCGCAGGCATCAAGCGAAGCAGGATAAGCTTCTCATAACCTTTTCCAGCAGTATCCAACATACAAAGAGGCCTCCAAGAAGATGGAGAGTTTGGATCACCCTTTCCTTTATCTAAAAGCACCAGGCGAGCTTTTTTCCATCTATTGCTAAAGATCCCTTCTCTAAGGCATGAATTGTACATTCGTAATAGTAGCCTTGGGCAGACTTCTGTTGCTATTTTTAACACCTGTGAGGGTATGCAATCTGGTCCTGGTGTTTTCTTGTGCTTCAAAGCGCGCAGCGCAAAGCGTGTTTTTGTTTTTTGCGCATGCGCGAAACTAATATTGATTGATAACTCAGGGTCTAATGGAACGATTTTGATGCAAATTTGCGGGACAGCTTATTGACGGTCCCGTATAACTTTCATTGTCGTCTCATAAATAGCAGTCTGTGCACATGCGCAAACGTTAATTTATTATAACGTCGATTTCTTATCATCTATTGGTCCGATTTCGTTCAAATTCGGGATGAGGGTCACGTTCCAGGAAAATTCCCTATGAATTATATCGTGATTAGTGGAGTAATAACTATAGCGTATGCGCAAAACTAAAATTTCTCGACACAGACAAAACTCCGAGACTAATGGACCGATTTTTATGAAATTTTCAAGGATTACGAGGTCCAGCTCCTAGGTATACGTTCTCCTATAAATTTCATTACTGTTGGATTGATAGTATTCTGTGTGCATGCGCAAACACTAGGTACTTTCTTATAACGTCGACTCATTAGTCACTTCGACTTGAACTTTGTTCTTCAATTAATTCCAAGTTAAAATATGTGAGGAAGCTATACTGCCCACCCAACTTGGCAGAGGTTTTTTTTTTCTATGTTACTTTTAGCGAATTTTTAAAGAAAATTAAGCTATTGCTCTCGCCTCAAAATTTGTAGAATGTGAATTTTTGAAAACATTTTATGCAGAAATCCGTTTCAGGCTATTCTGAATCATATTCTGAAGTTTAACGCATTTTTTTATGTAGGTATGTATGTATGTATGTATGTGTCATTCCAGACGATAACTGTCCGTAGAATTGTGCTAGAAACTTCAAACAAATTTTAAAATGTTAAGGACACAAAACGAAAGTTCAAGTTCGTTGGCCAGCATGATCGGATTACATCTTCGGGTTGAAATTTTCAAAAATGTAGTCAAAAATTTCAAAATAGCCTGTTTTTGCGATTTGTTGTGCGAATAATTTTTTTCAGCATACTAACATGTGGTATATGATCAGAATCAGCGTAAAATTTCCTATAAGAATATGTATGAAGTTTTGAAAAATTTCAAAGCTTAAAAATCAGTCAAAAATTGAAATACTTAATGCCGTTCGCTAGTTGTAAAAATCGGTAATATTTGCATGAAACATTGTCCAAATTCAGATTGAACTACTCTTATGGAAGTATCCCTGTATAACCAATCCTCCTAGAACCATGCTGTTCAAAACGTAGGTAGTAGGTGCTTGTAAGTAATCACAACTGATTAGTTTACTCTGTGAAATATTCCGTCCTCCGATTCTCTCGATCGCTCTCAAAAATTCGCTCATGGGGTCATGCTGCATGACTGGACTTTTTTTTTTTTGAGGACGTTGCGGCCCTCCTTGAACCTCTACACGACCCACCAGTTGGGAAGCACTGCTCCAAGTATAATGATAACGCTTTCCTATATAACGAACTCTATTTTTCAAAACTCCAAATCCACGAACCCCTCATTGTAAGCTCATCAATCTGAAACGCCATCAACCCCGCGTAGACCGTCAACATTTTTAATTACGAAATTAAATAATTCTAAGACTTACCGGGTTGCTTGAAGTCGTTGGGTTTGATACACCTGATGTAGCTGGGCTCCTTCGACATTAGGATGGACATGAGTTGATTCAAGCTGTTTTTGAATTGCGTGATCGCAGTCTCTGGACGTTTTTTACTTTCGAGCTCCGACTTGGGGAATAGCACCTGTTGAGTGGAAGAAGGTGGGTTTGATAACGCTCCGTTCATGTTACGTTTGGAGTTTGTTTGTTCCTCCTTATTCTAAAGGTCCCTTCGGAGTCACAAAGATGATCAACTTATCTAGTTTTCAAGAACCAAAATTACGGAAACAATTATTCTTGCCGTGCACTAGGTACCCATTACCCACGGCTTTGGACATTTTTTACTCGTCGTAGATACATTGAAAAATTACATTTAGGTCAAAGAGATGTTTACTGAATATGTAATATCGCACCTACCATACAAATTAATTTAAAACGAAATGCTGTCATTTTTGCAAATTTTTGTAGAATTCTTTGCATTGCAATGGATCCAAAAAATTTTAGAGAATTTTTTTCATTTAAATCAGTTTTTAGGCAAACTGATACGAATCCTAGAGTTTAATGCGTTTTCATACATATGAAAAAATATATTGAAGGAAGTTGGGTTCTACACTTACAATCCAATGAAAAGCCGGTTTTATATAGTCATTCTAGTCCTATGTCATTCTAGACGACAACAGATAATACCGGATATGAGATAAAGCACACACACACACACACACACACACACACACACACACACACGCACGCACGCACACACAGGATTGAGATACAAATTCCGTTCTTGCGCCAAAAAAATCAAGGTTTCCAAACTAAAAGGTTGTGCAAACCATGCGCTAAAAAAAGAAGACTAGAAATGGCTGAAAATCGTGAAATTTATATTTTTATTAGCAGAAATAAGGTCAAAAGAAGTTTACTAACAATGAACTAGAACATTAACAAATTATGTAGGTGCAAAATTATGCTGAAAAATGGATTTAAATTTCATCAATACTTGCTGAAAAATCGATAACAATTGGAAAACAAAAAATCCTATTTTATTATTATTATTTTTTTGAATTGCAGAATAACATTTAGAAGAAGTTTTTAGGCCATAAAAATGGTAGTTAAAAAGAACCGATGTAAAATTATGTAATCGATAATTTTCAAAAATGCGCTCATAAGATCATGCTACATGAATGAAACTTTTTTTATAGGTGTGTTTTTCATTGATTTTATTAAGGAATATTCATTAGTAATAGGTACTCAGTACAGCGTTGTTTTACAAATAAATAAATAAATAAAATAAATAAATAAAAAACACGATCAATTTACCCTCGCTATGGAATTGGTCGTGGAAGACATCATTTCTCGAAGATCTCTGAACAGAAGGTCGTTGTTCTTGTCAAGGAAGCCTTTTACGTCATAGGTGACTTCGCCTGCGTAGTGAACCAATAAAAATTCCTGCAACAATCAAGAACAATGTAAGTAAATCCTCATGTATTTCAGGCAGGTAATTAGGACGTCCCTCTGAAGCTTTGTCTTATAGGCAAGGCTTCGTTAGCAAGAAGGAAGCCTATTGGATTTACTCAGGGAGTGGGGGACAACCCAAGGATGAGAAAAAACAAAACCGCATGTCCGTTTCAGACCATTCCTAGACCGAAAACTTGGGGGAAAACCATAGGTGTATGTGTGTGTTCGCGTGTTTTTGTGCATATATATATATATATATATATATATATATATATATATATATATATATATGTGTGTGTGTGTGTGTGTGTGTGTGGTGTGTGTGTGTGCGCGCGCCAACTTCAGCCATCTTGGTGAGGTGTTCAAGAAGTAGTCGCGGTAATTTATATTTTTAAGAAATATTTCAGACGAAAGAAGTATATCAACGATAAACTAGAACATTAAAAAATTTACGCACTAATTCGTGCTGAAAAATGAACTTAAATTTCATTAATATTGGCCGAAAAATATACAGAAACTGCTAAAAAGGTAAAAATTCAACATTTTTTTTTTCGCATCGAAAAATATTATTTAGAATGATTTTTTTGCTATAAAATTGATGTTTAACAATTTCTTTTCAATCAAAGTTCAGAATTTTCATAACAATTTAGCATAATATAGTACGATAATTTACGAAAATTCGCTCATACGATCATGCTGCATGAGGGACTTTTTTTTTAAAGCGATTAGATCCCGTTTACAATTTGCTGAGAGCTAACAGTAGACTAATCGTGAGACAGTGGGTGGTCATGTAACTCATGTCAGAAGTCTTCATAAATCTGTAATTAATTAAAATCTGCATTGCCTAATTTTAGCTGGGTAAAGAATGGATGGGTTTCAAGGTAGAGTATAAAACAGATATCTGGCAAACAATATAATATATCTATATTTATTATCTTAATTATAGTTTGGTTCTTGGTGGTACTTACCTCTCGGCTCATCGTTTTCTTTGTCTTATTATCCGCTTTCTTGTGGTCGATGAAATGTCTATGTTGCGTCAGCTGTTCGGATATTTTTTCTAGGAAAGTGAGATCTGAAGTATCTCCGGGTCTCAAGCATTCTTCGTCTAGCAATGAGATGATACCTATAAAATAAATTAAGCACATTTTAACGTTATGAGATGATACCTACAAAATAAATAGTATTAGAACATTCTAAGGTAGTCATGCTAGAATGGATTCTACGTTCTTATTTTTACCTTTGATTTTCATCTCTCCTTTCTATTTGAATGAAAATATAAAGTGTGGATGATAATCCATGGAAATTGGTTCAAGGACTTTGTCAAGGTGTGTTGTGAACATAAGTGTGCTTGCACACAGCGTGGCTTGAAGGTGGTCGTCATTACAAGACTTACAAGTGGCGAAGTGGCATAACATCGCATTATTGGATTAACATAATTGTAAATAAATATAAAACTACGACATAAATATCTTACTAATCTTCAGTTAAATGAGAGCCTTACAACCAATGGCGAACGATTTCTGTGCGATGAACATTGCGGAAGTTCCATTTCCCTACCAACGGCTTGGTTGAACTAGAAACTCGCAAGAAAATTTGTGTGAAAGTTTTTCGTGACACAAAAACCTGACACTTTTGGCCAGTTAGGTGATGGCTAACGCATGTTCCATGCTAAAATGATAATTAAGGCTCGGATTTTGTATGTTTTGCATGTTTTTTTCTGAAGCCCCAAACCTTCATAGAAGTTCGTTTTTAGTGTTTCCAGACCATTCGCAACCCCAAAAAAACGAAATTTATTGTGCATGTTTTGGGTTTTTTCCAGATTTGTGCATGTTTCATGTTTTTACCAGATATTTTAAAAAATGGATTTTTTAGCAAATTTTTAGGTACAAACCAAACTTTTTTTTTAAATAAGTAACTAACTAAAACTAGTGGTAGTTTGTTTTCTATAGAATTTTTCAAATCGAAATGGGGTGATTGGTCTCACTCAAGATTCAAATGCAAAAGAATGCAGGAAACCAGGCTGTCTGGAATGCGAATTGACGGAGAATGTTTCGGCTGAAGAGGTTGCAAATTACCGATTTCTACCCATTGTCCCCTGTGATATGGAAAGGTCATTTTCTACACTTAAGACATTTTTAAAGTGAGAACAGGAGTAGTTTTTCAAGGTTAATTGTGATTTCAATCAGCATGTTGATCGGAGTGAGCCAGAAGAATAATGCATCTGTAAATGTAATGCGAACATTTTTTTTTAAATCTTTCAGCACGTTATTAATTTTTGTATAATTTGACAATAAAACCTAAAACTAGTATACTAATTTTTGAAACACTGTTCTTTCCTTACAACCCATCCCTTTGCTTGATGAACAGCAATTGATTATTGCAAATTTATTTATATTCGCATAATGGAAAAATTGCAATTTTTCAAATTCATTCATTCATCAATAAATTTTATCAACTACTTTTTCGAGGTTTTTTTTTCGTTCAAATACTCACTCAACACTTTCAACATTTTACGCACATATTCGTTAAAAGGGGGTTTCACAAGCAATAGCAAAAAAGTAAGTCTTCTTTGAATTATTTAGGAAATACATGTTTTTGCATGTTTTGGCGTTTTCAGTGCATGTTTGGCCTCAAATTATTGCATGTTGATCCGAGCCCTAATGATAATTCAAACTTCTTGATAATTCTGAGAAAATCCTCGTTATGTTAGGGCATCTGGCAAACACTACTCTCCCGTCAAAAATAGAATAATAATTCTGGAACCTTTTTCTCAGCTCCAATTCAACCGATTTTCATAATTTTTTTATTATTTTATTCAGCATATTCTCAATTTCACACCAACTTGCAGACTGTATATTGCTTGTACTGTATATTGCTTTCCCAATATACAGAAAGGAAAAGTTTCTGGGTGCTTTTTTCCAACTTTAAATCTGTCATTAACCAATTTGATGCGTAAAATTCGCCTTAAGGATCGCATCTTCTCGCAAGCCCTCTGAGCAAATGAAAAACAAAATCATGTACATCGGATCAGCGGTTGCTAAGAAAATCCACGAGTTTTTCGTTGTTTTACAAAAGAAGCCAAAAAAGTCCAGTCATGCAGCATGACCCCATGAGCGAATTTTTGAAGAAATCTTCGACATTTCAGTCGACATTCATACAAATATTACCGATTTTTACAACTAGCGAGCGGCATTATTTCGATTTTCGACTGATTTTTCAACTTTCAAAATTTTGAAAACTTGATAAATATTGTTATAGGAAATTTTACGCTGATTCCGAATATACCACATGTTAGTATGCTGAAAAAATTATTTCGCACAACAAATCGCAAAAAACAGGCTATTTATAAATTTTTGACTACATTTTTGAAAATTTCAACCCGAAGATGTAATCCGATCATGCTGGCCAACGAACTTGAACTTTCGTTTTGTGTCCTTAACATTTTAAAATTTGTTTGAAGTTTCTAGCACAATTCTACGGACAGTTGTCGTCTGAAATGACAAATACATACATATATGTATACATACATACATAAAAAAAATGTGTTAAACTTCAGAATATGATTCAGAATAGCCTGAAACGGATTTCTGCATAAAAATTTTTCAAAAATTCACATTCTACAAATTTTGAGGCGAGAGCAATAGCTTAATTTTCTTCAAAAACTCGCTAAAACGAAACACCTTCTGCTTTTCCGGCACTCTTTTGTTCGGTTATGTCTAATTTGAGTCTGTTTTCATTAAATTCATTCGAGTATTCCTTTTTAGGAACGAAGAAGAACAAATCAGTTTTGTAATGATTCTGGATCTATTGATTTTCTGTCAGAGTCGGTCGTGTTTTTGCATTACGTGACTATAATTTTGAGTTATGTCCAATGTTTCCTTGTTCTATACATACTAAAGTATGTATCTTTCTGCGCAATAAAATAAATCTTTTTGACATTTTATGTCTCTGCTATGGCACATAAACTAAAAAAACGTCACGGAAAATTGCTCACGAAAATATTTTGGTGATTTCCACTTACAACCGAGTCGTTGCTAGGGAAATGATACTTCGTCGTTTTTCATCCCACAAAATTTGTTGACCATTGTTCGAAAGCTCTCGATTGATCCAACCATATTATGTTAACTACTGCGAAGTGAGTGGCCAACAAGCTGAGTTATGAGCAAGGTTATTTGAATTTATTGTGTACACTCAGGTGATCATTCTCAATTATTGATATTGTGAACAGATTGCCACCGCTTGTTAATTTTTGATGATTTCATTGAGCTGGTGTTTCGATGATGTGATTCATAGCAGGTGATCCAAATATTGCTAGAACGGTTTGATTTGTGAAGCGGTGGTTAAATCATTTTAATAGGTAATTTCTATGCTTTACACTCTAGGAAGCTGTAATTTCGTATGTAGCCTCTTTATTAAATTTACTTGACGATGCCCAGGGTCCGGATCAGATGAGTGGCTCTTAAAGTTAATTTCTATGTTGTACACTCTAGGAAGCTGTAATTTCGTATGTAGTCTCTTTAGCATATTTACGTGGCGATGCCCAGTGTCCGGATCAGCTGAGTGGCTCTTAGAGCTTGCATACGAGTCTGCAACACATACTTGTCTTCAACTAAACACATAAAATGTCCCAATGTGTTGCAGACTCGTATGCAAGCGTTTCGTCATATCGTCCAGTTTTGTCATATAATTGATAGTTATACGCTCAATTTTCTCAATTTAGAAACAGTTCAACATTAAAATATAATACGATAATTTATGAAAAATCGCTCATACGGTCATGCTGAATGGCAAGAACTGTTTTTTTAAATTTTTTGACTGCCGGGTGCTCTTAAAGTCGGTACTTGTACAAAAATTGAGATTTTTCGTTGGCCCTATTGAGTATCGTTCTCGTACCACTATACTTTCCTACGATAATATTACCTTTGTGCTTTTCTTCTATCAAATTGATGATGACGTTGTTGTCGAAGTATTCTACCGGTTCCCATTCGATGCCCTCCTTCAAGTATTCTTCTTGTTCAGACTGAAGCGTCAGTTTGATGAATACTTGTTGAAGTTTTTCGTTGCAATAATTGATGCAGAACTGCTCAAAACTGCAAAAACAAGGAAATTATTTTTACCAAAAGTAAATCTGATAGGTAAAGGCCTGTACTTACACTTAGTTTCGGAGGTCATCGCAGTATACCTAACCCCGGCCTTGGTTAGGTACCCTTGGGGAAACTTTTGTGTGCGGAATTCATTAGTACGAAGGAGAAATAACGAGTGATTCTTACGCAGTTTATCTAGATGGGTTGAAGGAAAGACGCTACCTACGATTTCGAAGTTGGGTAACGGATATATCAATTTCGTGATAAAATTTCATGTAAAAAATTTTGAGCTAGTTACCTACATACCTAACGCAAAGGTATATTTCAAGCTAAAATCCTCGGAAATGGTCTGGTGAAAGATTGACGGATATCACTTTTTTTTTTCAAGCTTTTGTTTTTAAAACTTTTAGTAAAGGGTGTCCTGCTAATTAGTAACATCCCAACCCTCCCCCCCCCCCCCCTCAATGGTAAAATCAAATTTATCGTGTATATTTAATACATTACTTACCTATGTGTGGCTCTTATCTCGCGTTTTCCAAATGAGAAATATCACAAGCTTCTTAAAAATATCAATCAAGCTTTCCAAACGAAAAGACAAGTTCGTTGGCCAGCATTTTTTGAAGCACATTAAATGGGTCTAATTAAAAAAAAAGGACTGAAAAAATCAATTAAAATAGCAAAAAAGGCTAAAAATCGTTAACTTTATATTTTTTAGCAGAATATTGCTCAAATAAAGTGTATTAACTATAAAATAGAACATTAAAAAATGTATGTGCAAAATTGTGCTGAAAAATGTACTTAAATTTCATTGAAATGTGCAATAAAAATCGAGAAAAACTGCAAAAAATTAAAAATCCAAAATCTGTTTTTGAATCGCAGAATCTTATTTAGAACGAGTTTTTTGCCATGGAATAGGTAGTTATCATTTCTCTCATAGTCCTTAATTTTAAAAACAATGTAGCATAATAAACCTACTACGATAATTTACGAAAATTCGCTCATATGATCATGCTGCATGACTGGAACTTTTAACGTCTAAAGAGCGAATGTCCGACCAGCCTAGGAATCTTGTTGCCAAGCATTAGAAGATGTAGGTAGCCTTCAAAAATATAAATTTCTGGGAAACAACTGTTGTTGGTCCTGCATACCAACTTCTACTATCAGAACATAGAATAGATGCCAACTTTACGATTAGTCAGGATTCGGCTCAAAATTACTTACTTTATCTAAGTAGTTAGGTACCTGCTTTATCTTCATCCCACACCATGGTGGAAAAGTTGCTTACCTGTTATGGCGGAAAATTTCAAATCCGTATATGTCCAGGATGCCCATCAGTCGGTTGCGAGATTTGTTTTGAGGCTGCAGGGACTTGTTGAATCTTTGGACTAGCCAGGAAAAGAGTCTGTCGTACACAGCTTTGGCTAATGCGTCTCGGGCGTAGACGGCCGTCTCCTTGTCCAAGGGTGTGGTGACTACGTCCCCTCGGGCCAGGATCGTCTTGTGCGTCAGTGCTGATCTCAACACGTTCTCCGGGCAACCCAATAACTGAAATCACGCAATGAGGTAAAGTAGGTATAGCGAAAGGTAAAATCAGAAACCTAGATATACGAAAACATAAAATAGTTTTCTAATTGACATTGGAAATGTTTTAGTTTACATTCAAAGCATAGTAAGAAAAGAGCAGCCGTTACAAGTCCACCGATCGGGCGAGAGAGAGATGGAGAGAGAGAGAAAGAGAGAGAGATGGAGAGAGAGAGAAAGAGAGAGAGATGGAGAGAGAGAGGGAGAGAGCAACGATTTTGGTTATCAGATTTTTAGGTAAATTTATGAGAACTGGCTAGAGTTTGTTTCAGCGAATTCTGCATTCTGAAACGAATCCTAGAGTTCAGCTCTTTTTCATATATATATATATATATATATATATATATATATATATATATATATATATATATATATATAGATATATATATATATATATATATATATATATAATTCCATACGATAACTCTCCTTAGGATTGAGATAAAAATTTCGGTTCTTGCGCTACAAAATCAAGCTTTCCAAATGAAAGGATGAGTTCGTTGTCCACGACTTTTTGAGCACGTGTTGCTCAAATAAAAAATTAATCAGAAAACACTTTAAAAAAAGGATGAAAATAGATTTTTTCCCCAGCAGAATTCAAGTTCATTAACGATGAACTAGAATATTCAAAAATGTATGCACAAAAGTATGCTGAAAAACATTCTTGAATTTTATCAATATTTGCTGAATAATCGACAAAACTACAAAAAGCTAAAAATCCAAAATCTTTTTTGAATCGCTGAATACCATTTAGAATGACATTTTGTTTGCCATTAAGTTATTAGTTCAACAATTTATTTGCACTGAAGTGCCCAAATTTCAAAACAACGTAACATTCCTAATAATACGATAATGTAGGAAAATTCGCACATACGATTACAGTGTATGACTGGATTTTTTTTTCCTTTTAACCGTGAACTTAATCAAGTCAAACCCTAGCCCAACTTTAAATGCGTAGGTAGGTACTTCCGTAGGTTGTGCGACCAAACTTCCGCTTTGACACTGATGTCGTTTGGTAACCTCGACATTTCGAATGATCGCTTGATAGGTAGGTACAGCACCTCTCATAACCTTTCCTACCAATAGTAACCTTGTGGAAACCTATATTAGAACCTCGACTAGCCGATTCATGCTCTATAACCTTAAATGACTTTCGTTTCGAATTCTATTAGATATATTATAAACATAAAACTTCGATGTATTGACAATCAAGCAACTTGGTTGGTTTTCGATGCTAAAGTTTAAATAATAATGCTTGCACTTTTGGTTACATCTCTCAACAGGAACATGTTACTGATCTTGACTGGTCAGAAAGTCATAATTGAATATCTAATATTCTACTATCGAGAATTCCAGCTGGGAATTCCAAAAATTACAATTTAGCAACATTCCCATATAAACAAATTTTTGTGGGTTTTTATTTTATCTATTATTTTCAATTTTTTCAAAGCCGAAAAAATTAGCGTATTCCAAATAATTTTCTTTACAATATTCAGAGCTCAGTTGTGAACCAATTCGTGTGTTTTAGCGAATATTGAAGGAAAAATTTATTTCCGAAAAATGGAGGGAAAAAGGATGGTTATCGTCTGGAGGGACACACACACACACACACACACACACACACACATATATATAAACATATGAAAAAGCGTTAAACTCTAAGAATCGTTACAGAATGCCTCAAAACGGACAAAAAAAATTTCAAATTTTTTTTTTTTTTAAATTTGTCAAGCCTTTTTAATAGCTTTATTTTCTATGAAAATTCGTTAAAAGAAGAAAATGTTTTTGAAATTTTAAAAGTGTTATTTTTAGGTGAATAATATTTAAATCAATTCACTCATATGGACGTGCTGCTTGTCTGGAACTTTTTACGAACGAAGTGACTCTCTACTTTGATTTGGCTAGCATTTGTCAGCGTCTGTGTGTTCCGCCGCAATTTTGGAGCAGCTATTTTAGTATGTAGACTCTTCAGACATCCGGAATTAGTTGAAAAGTTTTTGATGACGATCGTCGTCAAATCAACCGAAAATTGAGTTTGCTTGAGTTTTCAATAGTTTCCGTTAAATAAAATCGTGAATAAAAAGTGGAATCCAGTACCAACTAGACTAGACAACCTTCGTGAGGTACCTGGTCAGCGGACCAACTAGCTAAATCCCAAGCTATTCAAAAGGAAGAACAATTTGTATAGACTACATTCAGGAACACAAATATTACTCAAAATCATATTTTATTTTATATAAAATTTACCTCAGCTGCAGCGAAGATGTGAGCGAAATTGTCCAGAACTGCCAGCCCCTGTTCTTCCGTGACGTCGATGTTCCCCAGATGGAGGACGCTGGCGACGATTGCTAGAATTTCTCCTTGTTCTCTGGCTGTGAGTCCGAGGACCGTCATTGCGTTGCAAACCTCTTTCATGTGCTGCGCATCGTTCATTCCCGCGCTGTATTCCTTACCCTGTTCAAACATTAAACAAAACAGTGTCATTTTCCGTTCAGTTTCACGAAAGAATTCGCGATTTTAAATTACAAAATATCAATAGTTTGTAAATCTTGGAGAATTTCCGCTACTGTGTCATCAGAGGTTGAGGCAAAATTGGCCCAAGTTTTATCCAATATTTTTGTAGAGTGGTTTACGTTTGCGCATACGCAGAATTCTTTAATTTGAGAAGTAAACCCAAGAAGATCCCTTCCACTCGTAAACGAAATCGGTTCAGCCATTTGGCCGTGCATAGCGCAGACAAACAGACGGAGTTTTATTCTTATTAATGTATAAGATAGAATTAAATTTCTCTCAAAAATTTTTACCGCTTTGGAGATATAGTTGTAGTAGCCGACATTCCTCGTCAGGTGAAGTGTGTCCATGAGTTCTTGTTCTGCGCCTTCGAGAAGTTGGTAGAAGAT